>RJWK010004767.1:18401-58245 GCA_004363435.1 Platanista minor
GGTTCTTCATGACCATTTTTTTTTTTTTTTTAGATTCTATATATATGTGTTAGCATACGGTATTTGTCTTTCTCTTTCTGACTTACTTCACTCTGTATGACAGACTCTAGGTCCATCCACCTCACTACAAATAACTCCATTTCGTTTCTTTTTATGGCTGAGTAATATTCCATTGTATATATGTACCACATCTTCTTTATCCATTCGTTTGTCAGTGAGCATTTAAGGTTGCTCCATGTCCTGGCTATTGTAAATAGAGCTGCAATGAACATTGTGGTACATGGCTCTTTTTGAATTATGGTTTTCTCAGGGTATATGCCCTGTAGTGGGATTGCTGGGTCGTATGGTTGTTCTATTTTTAGTTTTTTAAGGAACCTCCATACTGTTCTCCATAGTGGCTGTATCAATTTACATTCCCACCAACAGTGCAAGAGGGTTCCCTTTTCTCCACACCCTCTCCAGCATTTATTGTTTCTAGATTTTTTTGATGATGGCCATTCTGAGTGGTGTGAGGTGGTACCTCATTGTAGTTTTGATTTGAATTTCTCTAATGATTAGTCATGTTGAGCATCCTTTCATGTGTTTGTTAGCAGTCTGTATATCTTCTTTGGAGAAATGTCTACTTAGGTCTTCTGCCCATTTTTGGATTAGGTTGTTTGTTTTTTTGATATTGAGCTGCATGAGCTGCTTGTATATTTTGGAGATGAATCCTTTGTCAGTTGCTTCATTTGCAAATATTTTCTTTCATTCTGAGGGTTGTCTTTTCATCTTGTTTATGGTTTCCTTTGCTGTGCAAAAGCTTTGAAGTTTCATTAGGTCCCATTTGTTTATTTTTGTTTTTATTTCCATTTCTCTAGGAGGTGGGTCAAAAAGGATCTTGCTGTGTTTTATGTCATAGAGTGTTCTGCCTATGTTTTCCTCTAAGAGTTTGATAGTGTCTGGCCTTATATTTAGGATTTTAATCCATTTTGAGTTTAGTTTTGTGTATGGTGTTAGGAGGTGTTCTAATTTCATTCTTTTACATGTACCTGTCCAGTTTTCCCAGCACCACTTTTTGAAGAGGTTGTCTTTTCTCCATTGTATGTTCTTGCCTCCTTTATAAAAAATAAGGTGACCGTATGTGCATGGGTTTATCTCTGGGCTTTCTATCCTGTTCCATTGATCTATATTTCTGTTTTTGTGCCAGTACCATACTCTCTCGATTACTGTAGCTTTGTAGTACAGTCTGAAATCTGGGAGCCTGGTTCCTCCAGCTCCGTTTTTCTTTCTCAAGATTGCTTTGGCTATTCGGGGTCTTTTGTGTTTCCATACAAATTGCGAAATTTTTTGTCCTAGTTCTGTGAAAAATGCCAGTGGTAGTTTGATAGGGACAGCATTGAATCTGTAGATTGTTAATAATTAAAAAGTATATATATCTTACTGAAGAAATTACCCTTCCCTTTTGCCCCCTACCTTTAGCTGATGTTTTTGGCATTTTCAACTTTTTAAGTATTTCAACTTTTTAAGTCTTCTTAAAGCAAGGCCCACAATTACAGAATATTCACTGGAGGGAGAAAAAGGCTGTATTTATGCCTCTCAGTGTGTGTTTTTAAATACCAAATAGAAGGGCAGGAGAGAAAAAAATTACACGCCTTTTTGTGCCAAAAGGAGATTAAGAAACGAAAAGGCCTTTTACAGTTGGATTGAGGGAACGGTACCAGGGAGAAAACAGTCCACTAATAGATGAGCCGCACCTGCTGCTTATGACGACAGCAAATGTTTTAGATGACGAGTCCATTTTCAAAGTTCATTAAAAAAAAATCTTTAATAAAAATATCCAAAGAAAGAAATATGAGCACCAGGGTGTTCTGGAGGCCTTGTAAAAATAGTTGTGTCTTTAATTAATTAATTAAACATATATGAATTATATATGTTAATGATGTTGTATTAGCCTAGCGTCTGCTGTGTCCCCGGCTCTGTTAGAGGCATGGGGGTAATGCAGTGAACACAAGAGACGAAACTCTGCCCTCACGGGGCTGACATTCAAGTGGGGAGACAGATGAGAAATAAAATACAGAATTAAAACACACAGTGTGACCAACAAGTGATGAGAGCTAAGGAGCAAAATATAAGCAGGAAAGGGAGATATGAAGTGTGTGGGGTGGAGGGGATGAAATTTTAGGGAAAATGGTTAAAGAAGACTAGGATGGGCTTGAATTGTGTCTCCCCAGATATTCATATGCTGAAATCCTAACTTGCCAGCACGTCCCAATGTGACTGTATTTGGAGACGGGGCCTATAAAGAGCTAATTAAGTTAAAACGAGATCATTAGGGTGGGCCTCGATCCAGTGTGACTCGTGACCTAATAAAAAGAGAAGATTGGGACACAGACGCACAAAAGGACGATTGTGTGAGGACTCGGGGAGAAGATGACCGTCTACAAACCCAGGAGAGAGGCCTCAGAGGAAACCAGCCCTGCCGACACCTTGGTCTCAGACTTCTAGCCTCCAGATCAGCGAGACATCAATTTGTGTTCCTCAAGCCACTCGGTGTGTGGTACTTTGTTACGGCAGCCTTAGCGAACTCATACAAAGACCTCACTGAGAAAGCAAGGGGACGAGCCAGCAGGGGTGAGGGGGGAGGTGGACAAGCAGGTGCAAAGGCCCTGAGGCAGGCATATGCCCCGTGTGCCAGGACAGAGCAGCAGGGTGTGGGCACAGAGGTAGCAGGGAGTCCGGGGAGGCGGGCGGGGTTGGGGGGGAGCTCTGGCTTTTACTCCGAGATGGGAAACTGCTGGAGGGTTTTGGGCAGAGAAGTGAGACATGCTCTGACCTACATTTGAACAGAGGCGTTCCGGCTGCCGACTTGCACACATACGTCAGGCCAGTGAGGGAGTTAGCAGGGGCACCACTCTGGAGGCGGGTCAGAGCTTCCGATGAGACATGACGGCAGCCTGCACGAGGGTGGGGTAGAGTGTATGATAAAACGTGGCTGGATTCTGGCTGTATTTTGAAGGCAGAGCCGTTAGGCTTGGCTGACGAATCTCATGTAGAATGTGATAGACAGAGAAGAGTGGAGAGCTCTGCAGTGTTTTTGTTCTGAGCAACTGGAAGGACGCAGCCGCCAGCATCTGGGATGGAGCCGGGTTGGGGACAGCCCGGGGCTTGGTGTTTGGTGTGTTGAAGCTCCTGGCAGTAGAGAGGTGGTTAGAAATCCAGTCGGAGACTGGTGTCCATCCAGGGGTGAGTGCGGCCTGAGGAGTGATGTGGGCAAAGCTTCAGCCAAGAGGAATATTAAAATGGCCGATAAACACACAGATGTGTGCACAGCTTCTCTAGTCATCAGAAAATGCAGAGTAAAACCACAGTAGGTGAGCACGGCTCGCTCACTGGAAGAGCTGAACTCAGAACCAAGGGCGATGCCAAGTGCTGGAGAGGATGTGGAGGCCCTGGAATGCTCTTACGTTGCTGGTGGGAATGCAAGTCGGTACAACCACTTTGGAAAAGTGCTTGGCAGTACCCACCAAAGCAAAATACATGTATGCCCGATGATCCAGCCATTTCACTCCTGGGTCCACACCCAGCACAGATGCATATCTGTGCTTCTGTCCACCAAAAGGAACATACATGAGTGCTGTGTCCATAGCAGCTTTATTTATAGCGGCCTCAAAGCAGAAACAGCCCATGTCTATCAGAATGAGAAGGGGTAAACTGTTGTACACTCACACTGTGGAATATACTGCACAGTAATGGCAAAGAACCCACTCCTGATATATGCTGGAAACTTTCCTTAGGTTGATCTGAGTGGTGTTACACAGGGTGGACGGATTAAATTGTTGTGTAAGGGAGGGACAGAGAATAGGGGCCATTGTTGCAATCCATCCCTACTTGCCAACTCCAAGCCTGCATTTTAACAGATGCCTAGGTGATTTGAATGTGCATTCAAATTTGAGAACAGGTTTTGAAGAAAGACTCTGGCATCTAGTGGGCAATGGAACTGGGGGTGGAAAGGAGAGGAAGGGGGGAGCTCCATGGGACCTCAGGTTCCCAGCTTGAGTGATAGGTGAATGGTGGTGCTGTTACCTGGGAATTGAGATGCCAGCAGCAGTGATGATGGATGTGACCTCTGACGATGCTGCCTAGAAGGCTTGGGTCCGCTACTTGTCTCAAAGGAGAGAGATCAAAGCTGGAGTTACAGGGGCTTCCCTGGTGGCGCAGTGGTTGAGAGTCCGCCTGCCAATGCAGGGGACGTAGGTTCGTGCCCCGGTCCGGGAGGATCCCACATGCCGCGGAGCGGCTGGGCCCGTGAGCCATGGCCGCTGAGCCTGCGCGTCCGGAGCCTGTGCTCCGCAACGGGAGAGGCCACAGCAGTGAGAAGCCCGCGTACCGCAAAAAAAGAAAAAAGCTAGAGTTAGAGACCCAGTGTTGTTGGAAAGTGGGTGCAGGTTGACACCAAGACTGGGATCATGGCGGGAGGAGCACTAGACTGAAAGGGGCCAGGCAGGAGTTCTTATTAATGAGCCCTTAAAAGAGCATTCAGGATACAGGAGGGGAACCAGGCGAGAGCAGGGTCTTGGGAACTAGGGAAGTTTGCAACCAGGCCAAATGCCAACAGGGAGTTAGTTTTAAGATGGAACTGTGGCTGTAGGTTCCGCGGTGCGAGGACAGATTTCAGGGTGAGGGACAAGGGATGGGGTTGCAGTGAACATGCTTTTGGTCAGCTTGGCCATGGAGGCAAGAGATGGTGGGTATGGCTTGTGGAGAGGCACGCTGTGGATGTCTGCCGAGGGAAGGGTTGATTGAAGCCATGTTTTCTGAGGAGGTGAGAAGGGATGAAATCCAGAGGATAAACCAAAGGAAGAGCATTGACAGGGGGGTGGGTTTAGACAAGTGCAAATGCTGAGGATGGGGAGGAAGCTGAGGATGGTCAACCTGGCAGTTTCTGTTTCTTCTGTGAAGGAGAAGACAGTGGCATGTGTGGAGAGTGACAGGGGAGGGCAGGCTTGGGGTGGAGAGGAGCAGACAGGAGGGTAGCAGACAGCGTCTCCGCGGGCTCTGGGGGCCCAGTGCAGGGTGAATGAATACATGAATTGTTTTCTTTTTCCTTTTTTTTTTTTTTTTGTGGTACGCGGGCCTCTCACTGTTGCGGCCCCTCCCGTGGCGGAGCACAGGCTCCGGACGTGCAGACTCAGCAGCCATGGCTCACGGGCCCAGCCGCTCCGCGGCATGTGGGATCCTCCCGGACCGGGGCACGAACCCGTGTCCCCTGCATCGGCAGGCGGACTCCCAACCACTGCGCCACCAGGGAAGCCCTACATGAATTTTATTCCAGCATTTTCAGAACGCCTTGGCTTTATGCTCTTTTACCTCTTCAAATTCCACTCTGGAAAATGCAGTGATTAAAACGGTAAGTCGCCTTCCTTTGTAAACCTTGGGCAGGAAATGAGGAATTCTTGAGCTCAGTATTCACCTTTGCTATGAACTTCTGACATTATTTTGGACAAGCATAGGAGAGAAGTGAAAGCTCTCCTCAAATATTTGAAGGGACATCACATGGAAGGAGGGTTTGAATAGTCTCTGTGTCTGGCCAGACGGCAGCGCGGGGTCTGATGTGCACGCACTCGGGGAGATGGTTTGGACTCAGGTGGAGCAGAGGATCAGCCCTCTGGGGCAGGCTGTCCAGGGAGTGATTTGGCCTAGGAACATGAGAGTGAACAGAGAAATCCAGTCCTCACGTTGGTCGGGAAATGGAAAGGCAGTTCCTTCGGATTCTGAGATTCTCTGATTTTGAGCCCTTCCTGACTCAAACCTGAATTGCACACCTGCAGGGGGTGGCACTGGTCGGATGGTTGGGACAGCCTCTGTCTCCAGAGGGCTCAGGAGCTGCTAGGGGCTTGGTGGTACCTTCTTTCCTAAAAGAGATTAGGGCGCAGGGACAGAATAGGAGAGACCTTCAAAACCCACTCTCCATCGAGGATGTCAGCCCTAGCACCGTAGTTAAAACACAGACTCTAAAGATTGACTTTTTGTTTCAACCCTAAGTCCCGTGACTTACCAGCCATCGATCTGGAACAAGTTACTCATTCTCGGTGCCTCAGTTTCCTCACCTGTAAAATGGTGATGGTGAAATGGCACCGCCCCACATGGAGTTGTTCTTAGGGTCAAATGTGCTCAGAAGAATGCCTGGTGCACTCGGTATATTTTAGCTATTTATATTATTTAACGCAGGTGGCAGCTTTTATCTTGGGAAGCTTTATTAATTATTGACAATGTTTCTTTTAAGAACACAAATCGGTCCAGTTGCATAAACTCATAATAACAGAATGGGGTTGGGGGAACCAGTTGGAAATCTTAGGGAAGAAAGCAAAAATTTAAAAATGGATCTCCCTTTCCCCTCACTTAACAGCAAAATTCAAAGGCTCCACTGAAGTATAGAATTTACTTGAGTAATAATTTTCTCTGGGGAGACAGAAAAAGAGGGGCTTCTAGGGACTGTCTCTTATGCTGGGGTTTCAACATGCATCTCACGCCGCCCTCCTGTACATCTGAGTGAACAGCCCGCACTGACCGTTGGTGCACACAGGACCCCGGGGAGCAAGGAGAAAAGGCAAGAAGACACAGCCCAGCGCCGCCAGCTGGACACGAGATGTGGGAGGTGGCCCCTGGCGATGCTGTGCTCTGTGGGTTGTGCTTCTTCCGCTTCAGAGGGATAGGCTGGCCCTTTGGTTGCCTGCCTGGGGATAGCATCACATGTGTCTAACTCAAGTAATTACTTCCGCAGTGCGGGGGCCTGCTTAGTCACTGGCCAAACCAGACTCCTGCTGGCTTCCTTTAGGTCAGCCTTGGAGTTAGGGAGCTTGGGTCTGAATTCTGACTCTGCCCATGAGGTGTATGACCTCGGGGAACTTAGGGAAACGTGCTTGGCCTCAGTTTCCCCATGTGGGAAACAGGGATGGCAAGGCTCTTGTTGTGAGAAGTAAATGTTACACAAATGACTATCAGTGCTTCGGGCATAGCAAGCCATTCATAAATGGGGACTCTTATCACTATCGTCTGCTGACACAGGAGTGTCTAAAAGGGTTATCTTCCGAACCCCATAGATGCCCAACACCGTCTGTCCTCTGACCAGGAGGGAGGAAGCCCTTCCAGCTGCCAAGGTGGCCGACATCACCGTTTTCTCCAGTCCCTTCATCTGCTGGCGGAACTCAACGAGAGCCCGGCAGTGCCCTCTTCACCCCGCCCGTGTCCAGATCACCCTGTTGGAACAGATGCCTTCAGACAGCAGAATCCCATTTTCTCCTTCTGAGTTTGCAATCTTCTCAATATAGAATAAGATCCAAGGGAACCACCTTACAAGTGACCCCTGGACATGGACCAGACTTTCATCTTGCCCCCCACTGAGATTTTGGAAATCCAGGGCCATCACTAGTGGTGATTTGGGGGAACCGAGGCAGCAGATCAATGACACCCACTGTTGATCAATGACAATGTTTCCCCTTTGTATCTCAGAGGGTTTTTGTTTTGCTTTTGATCTTCAAAAGGCTCCTATAAGGATATGGATATATAAGAGAAATCAGGGTTCTGGAGCTGAAAATGGCCTTAGACACCAAATTGTCCAACTCGTTGCCTTAAGAAATGGAAGTTCAGTGCAGCACAGTCTGGTTCCAGAGTATGCACTCTGGAACCAGACTGCTAGGGTTCAAAATCTGCCTCCACTGTTGACTAGCTGTGTGACCTTGAGAGAGTTACTAAACCCCCCTGTGTCCAGTGTCCCTATTTGTAAAACGGTGGTAACGCCCGGTGCAGTGGAGTGGCTGAACGAAGGTCCTCTAGTTTTACTGTTGCAGGCAGACCTTGGAGATACTGTGGGTTCTGTTCCAGACCACCGCAGTAAAGCACAGATGTCAATAAAGTGAGTCATCCGAATTTTTTCGGTTTCCCAGTGCAAATAAAAGTTATGTGTACACTCTACTGTGGTCTATTAAGTGTGCAAAAGCATTACATCTTTTAAAATGTGCATACCTTAATTAAAAAACACTTTCTTGCTACCAAATGCTAACCATCATCTGACAACGCAGGGTTGCCACAAAACTGCACTTTGTAAAAAATGTATCTGGGAAGTGCAAGAAAGCGAAATGCAATAATACGAGGTAGGCTGTATTCCTTGAACCAGTACACAGTAGACTTTTTGATTTCTTCAACACACGTTTATTGAACCGCTACTGTGGGCCAGGCACCATGCAAAGTACTGATGATACAACGGTGAGAAAACCAGACACTGTTCCTTCCCTCACGGAGCTTAACGTCTAGTGAGGAAGACAGGCATCAATCAAAACAGTCACACTCATATACAATTGTACTAGGGCAGGTGCTATGAAGGAGGCACCGTGTGGTGCAAATGGGCAGGTAGAGATGGTCAGGGGCTCCAGAAGGGCCCGTCCAGAAGTGCTTCCTTGAGGAAGTGAAGACCACCTTGATGTCTGATGAGTGAGCTGGACTTAGCCAGCCTGGGGATGGTGTGTGTGTGTGTGTGTGTGTGTGTGTGTGTGTATGTGGTCAGACAGAACAGTCTGAGCAGAGGGCAGCAAGGACAAAGGCCCTGTGGAGGGACAGCTCTGACCCCTTCAAAGACTGCTGAGGCTGGAGCACTGGTACCAGGGCAGACCTGGGGTAAGACCCATAGGTGGGAGGAAGAGCCCGATCATTCAGGGCCTTGAAGGCCACGTCAAAGATTTTCACCAGGACTTCCCTGGTGGCGCAGTGGTTGAGAATCTGCCTGCCAATGCAGGGGACACGGGTTCGAGCCCTGGTCCGGGAAGATCCCACATGCCACAGAGCAACTAAGCCCGTGCGCCACAACTACTGAGCCTGTGCTCTAGAGCCCGCGAGCCACAACTACTGAAGCCCTCATGCCTAGAGCCCGTGCTCCACAACCAGAGAAGCCACTGCCATGAGAAGCCCGTGCACCACAACGAAGAGTAGCCTCCGCTCGCCGCAACTAGAGAAAGCCCGCATGCAGCAACGAAGATACACTGCAGCCAAAAAAAGAAAAGAAATTTAAAAAGATTTTCATCTTCATGCTCAGAGCAAAAGAAGGATGGTGAGCTGAGACGTGACAACCATCAGCTCTGTGTTTTGAAAAGATTAGTTTTCTTTTTCACCCCCTTCCCCCCCCACAAAAGAAAAGATTAGTGTGACTGCAGTGTGGGGCATGGATCGTGGGTGACCAGAGAGGATGCAGGCACGATGGTAGGAGGCTGGGGGAAACAGGGGCATGGGCTCATGCCCCTGTGCCGCCCAGCGTCCTAGAGGTCTGGGCCGGAGATAAAATATGTGCCTTGTTGGCCGGGTGACTGCAGCCAGGGGTACGGGTGGGCTGCCCAGGGGAGAGGGTCTAGAGCCGCCTTGCACAGTACAGTACAGTAACCATGAGTCACATGCAGCGCTTAAGTGACTAACACGTGCCTCCTCTGAACTTAGACGTGCTGAGTGTAAAATACACATTGAATTTTGAAGCCTTAGTCTGAAACAAGGTGAACTACCTCACTGATACTTTTGTATTGGTTGCATGTTGAAATGATAATATTTTAGATACATTGAATTGAATAAAATATATTTTAAAGATTAATCTTACCAGTTTCTTTGAACTTTAAAAAAACGTGGCTCCTTGAAATTTTAAATTACATACGGGATTGGCGTTTGTGGCTCCCGCTGTGTTTCAGCTGGACAAGGCTGAGCTATTGTGAGAAGAGGAGAGGGTGCTGGACCAGTCCTGGGAAAAGACGGTGTTCAAAGGAAGGTTTCAGCCAGTACTTTTAAACTACTGGCAAGCAGCTAGGTGGAGAGGGTTGCCCGGGATAGGGAGATGGAAGGGGAGTGGGGAGGGCTGGGGAGGGAAGGTTCCAGAAGGAACTGAAGAGGAGGTGGCCGACTCAGCCGCTCCCCAAGTTTGTGCTGTCGGGGGCCGGTGCCCAGCGTGGAGTCCTCCGAACATCATTCCCCGCCCACAGTGTAGCCGACGCCTCCTCCGCAGGCTCTAGTCCGGCTGGTTAGTCTGCATCAAGCCCTCAGCTTAGGAGGGCCGAAAGAGGCAGACTGCTTCCCAAGAACTTCTCACCCACTCTTGAATATTGTCTTCCACCAGTCCCTCTCTAGCCCCCTGTGGAGGAGGAGCTCCGTCCCCGCGGACGGGCCAGGAGTGGGTCGGGAGCGGCACGGCGCCGAGGGACAGGGGTTCTCCAGCCGGGGCCTCGGCCACGCGAGGGGGTGGGCGGATGAGCGCGAGGCCCCTTCCCCCTCCCGCAGCCTGGCTCTGTGGCCCGTGACCCGCACGGCCAGGGGCGCGGCTCTTTCCCGCTGCACAGGGGCGCAGGTGCGGCAGGCCGGGAATGGGGGGTGGGCGGTGCCCGGCGCAGAGACCAGCTCCACTCCCGACAAAAGACAACCGAAGGAAAACTCTCTTCATCTCGGACGCGTTTTCTATCTGTACCGGGAAAATATGCAAATGAAAAGCCCCCATAGTCTGACGGAGCAAATCCAGCCCCAGCAGAGCGGCTGGGGGAACGGGCGCTTCCCGGGAGCCTGGCCACCGCGGCCCTCGGCGGGCGGGCGCCCAGGGCGGACGGCGGGGCGGGCTCGGGGGGCTGTGTCCCGGCCCCCGCGGCCGCCGCCCCCGCCGCGGCCTCCTCGCCCCGGGATGCGGTCGCTTCCGCCCCACCTCGGCGCCGGGCCCGTCGCCCGCCGCAGCGTCCCCCCGGCCCCCGGCGCGGCGCGGCCGCCCGCAGGAGGGCCCTCCGCGGCGCCCCGGCAGCTCCGGGGAGCGCGGCGGCTTTGTTGCCGCGACCCGACGGCGCGGGGGCCCGTGCGTCTGGCGGCGGCGGCGGCCCTGCAGTGGCGGAGCCCGGCCGGCCCGCGCGCCCGCAGCCGGGCGCTCGCAGTGCGCCAGCGCGGGCGCCGAGCGCGGGCGCCGAGCCTCGTCGGGTTGGCCGGGCCCCCCGGCCGCCAGCTGCCCCCGCGCCGCCCTGCGTTAACTGCTGGAGTCCGCCTCCTCCCCGCCGTTCGCCGCTCGCCGCAGTACGAGCCGCCTCTCCGCAGCCGCCGCAGGAGAGGGAGGGGGACGGGGTGAGGGAGGGGGAGGGGTGAGGGAGGGGGACGGGGGAGGCGGCGGCGGGGCCGAACCTAGAGCCCGTCCCGGGCGCCGGCGAGGAGCTCCGGCCGCGGCGGGAGGCGCCATCCGGGGGCCGCCTCGCCCTCCGCGCGTCTCGCGGCCGCGTCCCCCGCCGACCCGGCCGCCGCCTTCCCGCGGCGGGGAACGCCGCTGCCCGCTCCGCCGGCGCGCAGACTCCTTTTTTTTCTCTCCGGGAGGGTGTCGCCCCCTGGATCGCCAAGTGTGAGGGGTCCGGGAGGCGGGGACCGAGCGGGGCACCGTGGCCGGCCATGGCTCAAGCGGCCAAACACCTGAAGAAAATCAAAGACATCGAGGCGCAGGCCCTCCAGGAGCAGAAGGAGAAGGAGGAATCCAACAGGAAGCGGAGGAACCGCTCCCGTGAACGAAAGAAGAAGGTAAGGGGGGCGGCGGCGATAGCCCGGCGGCAGCGGCGCCCGGAGGAGGCTGCGGGGAGAAGCGGCTCGGCAGAGCCGGGAGCGGGGAGGCGCGCGGGGCCCCGGGGCCGGCCGAGTCGGAGCCGCCGGGTGGAGGGCGCGGGGCGGGAGGGGAGCGGGGAAGAGGCTTCGGTGCAGCCGGAGGAGGACAGGGCAGGAGGCTGGAAGGGCAGAGCGGGCGGCCCGGAGGCTGAGAGCGCGCGGAAGCCGGCCCGCCCGCTGCCAGCGCAGCCCCTTCAGCACCCTGGACAGACGCCGGCGGGCCCGCGCCGCGCCTCGCCCGGAGGAACTTTTCCGGCCTCGGGCGGCGGCGGGACGCTGGGCTTCTCCGCTCCGGCGCGCCGCCTCGCCGGGCTTTGCAGGGAAGCCGGGTTGGGGAAATGCGGCTCCGGGCTCCGAGGCTGCTCTGCCCTGCGCCTCGCTGTTGGTGACCCACTCTCGGGAGCGCGGAGGGCCTCTGAATGGTGGGGCTCCTGCCCCTCACCGACCCTCCTCGAGCCCAGGAAGCGCCCTTCCCAACCCTGTGTGCCCGGGGACAGAACGGCTCGGCCCGGCGTCACTTGGCAACGTCTCCTGTTCTTGTCACTCAAGAGGAGCCGCGGATGGCCAGGAGGGAAAGTTCCCTTGGAAGTCGGGCGCGGGTGCTGTCCAGCCTGGCCCGAGGGCCTGCTCAGAGAGCAGGTCTCTCTGTGGAGGAGTCGGGGGACAAGACACCCCCCAGCGAAGGCCCAGACCCCTCAGGGCAACCGCTGCTGTGTTCAGCGCTTCCCTTCTGGGTCTGGGGCCTTCCAACCCTCAACTCAAGGCACCTTTAGCAACACCTTTGGAGAGAGACACCTTCCCTTGTGAAGGGAGCAGGTTAGCTGACTGGGCCAGGGCTCCAGCAGAGGTGTTTTAGAGCACCCTGTGCAAGAGGTCGGGAGTCCATGGATGCGGTTCTTTGGATTGGAGATTGGGCTGAACTAACTTTAGCTCCCGCAGAGCCATTTCAACCTGCGGACGTCAAGGCGGAGCACGGCCTGCAAGCCCTCCACTGGGGAATGGGGTCCCCGAGGCTCCAGGGCTGAGACGCTGGTCTTCCTGGTTGAGAAGGAAGCATTTTTTCTTGAAATTGTCTCACTCTGAGAAAGAAGTTTGGAGCCTCTGCTTGACAGCAGAGGGGGGACAGGCTGCCTGTGGGTCAGGCTCCTGATGCTAGGCTGGTCAGCAGGACCCACATCCAGCCTGTTCCTCAAGATGAGACCCAGAGGCAGAGATGTTCTCTGACTGTAAATGTGGCCCTCCCCCCGACTTCCCCCGCCGGAGTGCCGTCTCGTGTGTAAATAGTAGTTTCGCAAAGGCACCACCCCTTTAGCAGGACCTAAAAAGAAGCCTTCCCCAAACCCACAGGGAATCGGAGTTTGGGTTGGTGCCACTTAGAGAGAGAGTCCCATCATGTCCTTCTGCTGGGTCTGAAATACCAGAGCCCATCTTGTGAGTCAGGCAGGGGGAAGTCTGGTTACATCTGACAGTGCTCACCCACTTTCTTGGCATGAATGTAAACTTCTTCTGAGGAAGGCGTGCTCTCTATTTCCATTCCTGCCTGGTGCTTTAGGAGTGAGGCCCATCCTCTCCCAAACTGCTCACTCTATGTTTTTATCCCACTTCTTGCTCCCCAGCTTCTTCCCTGATGCTCCAGAGACTATAAATAATTTTCTTTTTTGGGGGGGAGCCATAGTCAAAACAAAACTCTCCCTTTCTTCTCTTCTGTGGATCCTTTCCATTCACTGTCACTCCCTTCAGTATGACTCCGAATCCTGACTGCATGTAATACACACATAGAAAAGTGGCAATTCCAGTATTCTTTTTGTTCCTTGATCTTAGTCTTTACATTCTTGGTGAACTTGATCTCCATGGTGAGTGCTGGACGATAATATATTCCCTTCCCCACCCCTTAGTTGTGTTATTTTGTTTTACTAGCTGGTCATAGCATACTGCGTCAGTTAGCATTTGAAAATCTGCCATATACAGATTTTCCTTATTTTGTGCAGTGTCCTGGGTGCTAGGATGGATCCAACAATAATAAGGACATCTTAATTCAAAGTGATAGTGGTGATGTAAACTCTTAACTTCTTGGGGTGAGGGGCGATATGGTATGGGGTGAGGTGTGAGGGTGCTTGGTTTGCGTTTCGTAATGATGGTGAGTTCTTTTTGCCATCGGCCAGGTCTTAAGAGCCGTCTTAGAGAGTGGAGTTAAAATTTATAGCAAAATACAAAATCACAGGAAAGTGGAAGGCCCTCAGGAGAAAGGTACGGGAGGTAGAGCAATGCAGAAAGCCTCTTCAGAGGGGGCAGAGGAAGCTCCTGTAGGAGCTGGTTGAACAGATGGCCGAGGTGGGGCTGGGGGCCAGAGTGAAGGTTCATATAAGGTGAGGTCTAATGAAGACCGTTTTCCACAAATGAAGTCATTTTCTTAAGGCAAAGTATATTAAGATCAAGCAGCTGAGGACTCTACCCTGGTCACCCCAGACTTGGGGATGCTGTGGAACCACACTCAGCAGGAAGAAAGAACTTCACACAGGCAGATAGGCAGATAGACATTTGATGCCAGTGAATTGGTGATTTGGGTGAACGTGTAGCTGAGCAAGGGAATTCTGGATTTACTAAAAGGAAAGGTGTTTGTCCCACGGGTAACCTACCTATCATAGGGGACTAACTGAGCAGAACCGCATCCCTCCCCATTTGTAGAAATCATCGCGGTTGTAACTTCAACGGTGGTTGCAGCTTTTACAGTTGGTGGTATTGTGTGGGAAGGCTCTGGCTGACAGGTGCTGTGCAGTGGGGCTGGAGGCTGATGTTGTGACGCACTGACTGACACAGATAGAAACCACCTCGACTCAGGCAATCAAGCTAAAGCTCTGGAGCTCGAGAAAGGCCTGCATCCTTCTGGGGCTTCATTCAGTTTTTTGCTTGTGCAGCACACGTCCTCATCAGACGCTTGCTGTTGGAGCTGCGGTTTTTTGGGAACAAAAAAGCAAGAGCCAGTATTTATGACGCTGACTGATAAGTCCCCTGCTACTGAAGATGGGGTTGGAAGTAAATAAATTGCAAAGCATGTGTTCAAGCAGGCATTTGCATTAAGAATGACAGCTTTCTAGGGCTGAGGAAACCTTGAGCATAAAGATGTGTGTGCTTTTTCTGTTTACTCAGAGCTTGAGGTTGGGAGAGGAGGGTGGGGAGGCTGGAGAAAAGGTGAGGCCTAGGATGGGTGAGGAAGAAGAGGGACAGAGTTAAAGAAAGGAGGAGAGGAGGAGGGGTGAGGGAGGCAGACAGGGAGAGAAGGGGGCTGACATCTCAGCCCTACTTTAAGCGGTGACACTCAGCCTGCAGTGCCAGTAAGTTCCCTGGGGTAGCGTTTACTGAGCTCTCTCCTTTTCTCTTGTTCTGTCCGCCTCCTACATCCTCTGATGTTGGACCAGGCCCTGTACATAGCTGTCCACCCAATACCTAGCTCAGCACCTGACACACAGCGGGCATGCCATGAACACGGGGGACAAGTGCTTGAATGAGTGGGGTCGTACGTCTGCTTCTGTTCGCCTAGAGGTTTCTTGGTCGTAGGCTTGTGTTCAGATGAGCAATGCACTCTTTTGGGGGGCATCTGAAGAAAGCCTGACACTTCTTTCTTTTCGAATCATTTGCAAACCAACAGAGATTTGTAGGCAGGCAGTGGAACCATCTAATTTTTTGGTGCAGTGAATTCTACCACCGAGCCTGTAGTTGGTTCCTTGCAGGGTCTCTGCTGCACTAAATGACAAGTGCTTTTAGCCATTGGGAACAGCAGTGTTTGCACAGGACCCCAAGGAGCCGAGCAGAGGAGGGTGCAGGAAGAAAAAAAGCAAGCCCGGGAGCGGAAAGTGGCCATCCCCACTTAGCTGTGCAGGCAGCGTTGTCCGCCCTGCCAGTCTCTGCAGCATCCCCGGAGGGCCCTCAGTCTTCCTCACATAGCTGGACCAGGCCCTGCTCCTGGACTGCGGAGATGTCTTTGGTCGATCCAGTGACCAGAATCACAGGGATGAGCCGACTCTGTGGCCAGGGCTTACCACCAGGAGGTGGGTTAGGTTGGGGAGTGGAGCAGTGAATAAGAGTGGGGTGAAGGGTAGGAGATTAGGCAGGAGGGTCATGGGGGCCCGCGTCTCCCATTCGTAGAGGGTCTCAAATGTAAACTTCTGCTGCTATCTCCAAATGAGTCTATATATTCAGTCCAAGAAAGAACGTACAGGATCAAAAAGAATCATGTTCCTCACACATCCTTAAACCTAGGTCCTGCTGCGAAACCACAGCACTAGTATAACTGTTGCGGTCTGAACTGTTATCTGTATATCAAATCTCTGTTTGGAGCATAATGACGTCTCATTGCATGTTAGTTATTAAACGTGTTGATTTATTTAGTTTTGAGCCTTTAAAATACACCACAGCTTGGGTACCCGCCCTTTGGTACCTCTTCTTGTTTTACGACCTGGGGAGCCTCAAATAATGGAAGTGGCCCTCCTCCTCTCTGGCACTGGCTGAAGATGTGGGAACTCTCCCAACAACCTGTCTACCCATCTTCCAATCCAGCACCTCCCTCCGTGCTACAGTAGTGGTGGGGCTGTTCCCTGGGAGCTACGGTCACCCACAACCGTCCACTAGACCAAGAGAGCAGGATCTTGTGGGCAGAGAAGATGTCACACCCTCAGATGTATCCAGCACTGTGTGGTTGGCGCATCACAGCCACGGCTCAAAGTAGGTCGGGTGGCAGCTGGAATTTAGAGCCTGAGGCAAGGGCCCTCTCTGTGAAAGGGAGCAGAAGCCAGCCCTGGGACCCTTCTCTTGCTCACCAGTTCTGCTTTCTCCTCTCAGTATGGAAGAGCTTTTATTTTAACTTCAGTCTAAGGACACTTCTCCCTTCTTTCTCTAAAAACGAGCAAGCTTCAGTGAGTGGGTACCGTGTGCCAGGCAATTTTCCTGTGTGTTGGCTCATTCCTGGCCTTTGCCTCTATAAGTGGATCCATCAGTCATTTCTTCCACCTTCGCTGTCAAAGCCCATCACTCTCTTCTTCAAGAAACCTTTCCTGAATACCCCCCATCCCTCTTTCTCTGCACTCTGGGTTGCTCCAGCCTTTGTTCTGGCGTGTGTGCATGTGTGTGAGACATGTGTTCTTGTTTTATTATCCCTTCTACTAAATTGTAAGCTCCTTGAAGCCAAAGCCAGAGTCTTTGCACATAACCACTCAATAAATATTTATGGCTTGAAATGACTCAGAAGCTACATTGAACTGGTTCTGATTTTTTTTTTTTTCTTGGTCTTTCTATTTGATGTTGGAAGGGCTGGCCCTATAGAAGTGGAACCAAGTAAATCTGTGTTTTTCCCTGAATTTTTCTGACTAAAGCAAGGGCTGCTGCCATCAGTGTTTGGTTTTGGCGAAAGGCAAATAAGCTTTGCTTGGCTCCATCTCTCCATTCCTGGTTCTTGAAAAGCAGCTCAGACATCTACCTCGTGCAGAGCGCTGGGCTGGGAGTCAGACGCCTGGATTCCAGTTTCAGCTCTTGTACTTATTAGCTACCTGGGCATGAATAAGCTGCCGAATTTCTATGAGCCTCAGTTTCCTCATCTGTAAAATTGGGGTGAGAATCAAAGGAGTGTGCTTTGTAAAACTTAAAACTCCCGTATATTTAAGAGGTTACAGTTAATAACAGAATAATGATTGTTAATTAAATTATTCTTTCTAATAAATCCAAAGCTCTGGTCCGGCCTTCCAGAGGTTGCATGAAGTCTTGACGTTTGCTTGGGAAGGCCAGCACATTATTATTTCAGTGCCGGTAAATGAGAAAAGGACACTTTAAATCATTTTCTTCATTTCATTTTCAGGAAAGAAATGAATTTCCTATTTTGACAAGATTTATTATCGCAGACTTGGCTATCTCCACGGGGGCAGTCTACAACTTTGAGATGGACTTTATTAAAGCCCTGCATGGCAATTATAGCTGTATATCAAAAGGGGAGCATAAAAGTGGCTCCTGAACTTTCTGAGAATGCCATCCCTGTTAGGGCCCGGGCTGATAAACCTGGGGTGTGGAATATCACAGACAATGGAACACGTGTTGTTATGGGCGGACCAGACTCCTCCAGGGAGACTCTGTACCTCTTAGGAGTGTAAACATAGCACATCCTCCAAGGAAGGAGAACTTGCCTTATGAACCCTCAAAGGTAAAACAAAAAAGACTGACTGGCCAGCCGATTTTGAACAAAAAACCCTTTCTTTTTTCCTTTGCTTCCTGTGCGACTGGATGCTTCCCCTCGAGGAAAAATGTTCTGTGTTTTTGCTAAGGTGATAATACTTTTTTTTTTTTTTTTTTCCTTGCGGTACGCGGGCCTCTCGCTGCCGTGGCCTCTCCCGCTGCGGAGCCCAGGCTCCGGACGCACAGGCTCAGCGGCCGTGGCTCACGGGCCCAGCCGCTCCGCGGCATGTGGGATCCTCCCGGACCGGGGCACGAACTCGCGTCCCCTGCATCAGCGGGCGGACGCTCAACCACGGTGCCACCAGGGAAGCCCAAGGTGATACTACTTTTTCAGTGTCGGTTAATACATTTTTTATCCATTTCAGAGCACTGTCGCCAATGATAGCTACAAACAACCTTTGCTTATCCAAGGAGGGCCTGTCTTTATCGAGAGGCTACGTGTCCTATGGGCATTGTCTCGCTGGATCCTGCAACAACCGGTGACCGCAGAGCCGGGCCCTGGCTCCAAAGCTTGTTCACAGGCCTCTGCACTAGACTGCCTTCTTCTCTGTTTGTTACATCCTCAGGGTGCTCAAGGCTATGTGGGCCCTGGGAGGGGAGTCACACTGAGGGTATCTTTCCTGCCTTCTCGTGCAGGACTTGCAATTAGTGGGAAAGCTGCCAGGGCGGGAAGTAACCTGAGGCAGAGAATGGAGGCAGGTGGTCTGGGCTCAGGACAGAAGTGCTAGTGTCCAGATTCCAGGCAGAGCATGGTGTCTGTCCATGGGTTCCTCTGAACGTCTCTGGAGCAGCCTGCGTGATGGAGAAGACCTTGTTCAGACCTTGGGTTAAGACAAGAGGCCAGATGAAAGGCCAGATGACAAGTGACTCCTCTAGGGCTCACCTGCTCTGGTTCTGTCTCGTCTGCCTCACGAAACGGTTATGTCCCCCTTTACTTTCTGTTCTGGAGATTTCCCTTCCTACCACAGAGTTGGCATCTTCTCTCTATGATCATTTAATAACCTGCTTCTACATGGACTTACAGAGTGATTACGTGTCTGCCGTTTTCATCTATTTTTCCTTACTTTCTGGGACTTCTGCTTTTTTTGTGGATGCGTAGAGGGCCTCTGAGGTCCTGGGCCTGCATGAGAAACACCAGGGGCCCGACTTGGATGGGTGGAAACAGAAATGAGCATGGCCCGGCTGTTCCCCAGATCTCTCACGTCCCTCCCTTGAATTTCCCTGGTTTCTTTTGCTGCCCCTAAGAAGTCAAGCGGGCTAAGTGATGCCCACGAAGAGGAGTGCAGTCAGGGAGAAAACAGGCTTGGGAGCTTAAAAGGCACAGACTAGCATTAAAGTAGAATTGGGAGTGTTAGGATGGAGCCAGATGAAGCATCACAGGACAGGAAAGGAGGTGCTTAATTACGGACTGGCCAGAGCCATGACTCCTAAACCCAGTTCTGAGGTGGGAGGGATGGCCCCAAACACTCACAGTGAGACCCACAGGGAAAGAGGGAGGGGAGAAATGGTCCCAGAGGCCCCTCAACTTGGCTGATGTCAGAACCACCTTGGGGACATGGCTTATTACGTGCAGACCTGCCCCACCGCCTACCTGCAGAATCAGATGCTGGGCACTGTGGGGCCAGGTACCCACATGTCCAGCAAGGTCCCCTTGGATGAAGCTCGCATAGAGCAAAGTGGAGCCTCTGTTCTGGCAGATGGACAGGAACCAGTTGATGGGTGATGGTAAAACTAAGGGAGAATCAAGCCAGGAGTTGGAGGAAAGAGGAGAGATGGTAGGGGATTTGTATTTACTTATTATTTATTCTGTATCCACTTTCCCAAAGGAAGTGGGTAAGGAAAGAGTTGACTTGAGCACCATGGCCAGTCCTATGGGAGAGGTGAGCCTGGCCAGGACCAGGGCCTGGGGCAGCTTCCTGTGGGGAGAGGCTGGGTCTCCCTGGACTGTTAGGGGTCAGCCTGGTGAATGGGGGCAGGACATTCAGCTGAGGTGGTAGCATGGGTGGAACGTGAGCGAGTGGGGTCTGGAGGAGGAGGTGATCCAGGACCTGTGGGCCCCATAACAGGAGCCAAAAGGGTGGGGTGGGGAGGACAGGGTGCGCTGGAGCGGAAGCTGAGACGGGGCCAGCCTGTGTCCAGAGCACAGAGGAAGCCCAAGGCACTCCAGGCAGAAGTCCGAAAGGCTACTGCGCCTTCGGTGCAGAAATGGGACGGTGTGGCTTCATGATAAGCAGGGCATCTAGAACGTGGAGGAGTAGCCCAGCGGAGGGACAGGGTGGCTTGTGCCAGGGTGGCCAGTGGGGATGGAGCATGTGACAGACTGGAGACATTTGGGCAGTGGAGAAAGTTGGTCTTTGTGAGTAACAAAGTGGGTGTGAGTAAGTAATCAGTGATGCTGCTGTGGGTTTCTTCTTGACATATGTTAACATATCTGCATGCGCGCTCGTGTGTGCGTGCGTGTGTGTGTGCGTGTGTGTGTGTGTGTGAATTAAGTGTCAGCAGGGCCTCATATCTGCCTTGGTGTTGGGGTAGTTAGTTGGTGGTGCCTTTCATTGAGCTGGGAACAGGTTAGGAGGGAAGTGACAAGTCCTTTGTATGGAATATACTGTTAGGTAGCTTCCTGGGGCTCTCATTTGATGGCGGGAGAGCTAATAGAAAGTGTCCTTCAAAGCGTAGGAAGCTGTGAGTCTCCATGGAAAGGAGAGGGCATCCGTCCAAGGCCGAGCTCACCAGCGAAGCCCTGGTGTGCAGGTGTTCTGAGAGGTTGCCTTAAATAGGGCGCGTGCACGTGACAAAGCCTGGAGGGAGCTAAGGCATCTGACTGGTGGATACTGACGACAGCAGGGAAAGCAAGGCCCTGGGGCCACACATGGGCTGCAGGAAGGCAGGACTCGCGATCTTAGTTCCCCAGCCGGGGGTGGAACCCGGGCCCTTGGCAGGGAGAGCGCCGCGTCCTGACCACTGGGCCACCAGGAACTTCCCTCGCCACTCTTAAACATGTAACTTTGGTGCCATCACCCAAATGGTGAAATGCTATGCATTCACTCAAAACGATGCTTAAAAGAATAGGTTTTTAAGAATATGCTTCTAATAAAAAAGTAGGGATATGCTTCAGCTGTAATGTCATTAAAAAATGTAATGTGATGTAATTAAAAGGAAAGATGGAGGATACCTTGCTTGCCAGGGAGGGGAGCCAGGCCTTCTCTGCCTGTGTGTCTCCTGCAGACACAAGCTGGGATGGATGGATGACCTCACACCCCAGGAGAGAATTCCAAGGTGATGTGGACTACAGCCCAGTAGGTAACGGAATGTTCTGACTCCAAGTGGAGCTGGAGCGCGGTCCTGAGAGTCTGAGCATCTGGGTCTTGGCATGGGAAGCCACCCATTGTAAACCAACTTGAAAATGTGTGTGTGTGTTGGGTGGAATACTCCACTCCACAGCCAGATCCTGACACTCCTGCCTTTTGAGTCCTTCGGTGGCTTCCTAATTGCCCTTAGAATAAAGTCCTGGCGGGTTACTCCAGCTTCCGGGGCCCCCCGGGTAGCCCGTAGCTGCCCTTCCTGAATCGTCTTTCTTCCCTGCAGGCCGCACTCAGCTGTCCTCCGAACTTCTTCTAGGTCCTAGGATATACGCGCGTTCTGTGCCTTCAGACCTTCTGTCGGCTGAATCTTTGGCCTCAAACACTAACGCCAGCTCCTCTGTCAGAATTCAGTTGAAACCTTGCCTCCCAGGTGCTAGATGAGGTTAGGCCATGCCGCCCCGTAAGGCAACCAGGAGATTGCATGGACGTCCGTGTGTGCCTGGAGGGCGTCTTTGATCGAGATGTCGGAGCAGCAGAGAAGAGATGCCAGCAGTGGCTTTAGATGGAGTCAGATGGTCTAGGGCTGGTGCCCTGGATGTTTACTCACTGGGTGACTCTGGGCAGGGTGCTCAGTTTTCCTCTCTGAGTCTTGGTTTTGCCAGTTGTAGGGCGGAGGGAATAATATCTACATTCCGGACAACCGTGCGGGGTTGGTGGAAGGGAGGTAAAGCTCCTGGGATACAGTAAGTACCCAATGCATATGCCAGGCCCGATTCCGATGACGCCTGAGTTCCCACTCATACCCATCCCCGCCCGCCCCCAGTGGGAGCAATCAGTGAAGTCCAAGCTGTGACCCTTGGCAGGCTGTGACTTCCCTTCCAGAGACGACCATCAAGGCTTCATCCCAAGGTTGGTGGTGTTCATCTAGCATCACTGCCAATTTCTTAAATGAATTAGGGGAAACTGGAGAAATGTGATCTCGAATGCCAGTGAAAGTGAAGAATCGGGGAAACAGCCCAAGTCAGAAAAATGTCAAAGTCTGAAATGTCGGTGGAGTTGTACTGAATCTCTGGAGATGTTACATATTCTCCTGTGGCATGGAGGTTTGGCAGATTCATTTTAATGACCTTGGAAAGAGCTGCTTTGGTCTCTGCCAACTGGGAAGCGGGAAGTCTGGCGTGCTGATCCCAGGTTACGTGGTGCGCCCGCTGCTCGGGACCCGGTGCCTCTGTAGACGTGGAGAAGTGTCCTAGGAGCCACGATGCTGCAGCTGGGCCTCGCTTTCTGCTGTAGGTGGAGCAAACCGCAGTCCGACGGTTGGTCTTTCTTTTAACGCTGCCTTCTGGTTTCTCGCGTGTGTCATAGCATGTGGGCCTCGTTCTTGAGCAGATATGCACTTGAAGGACATCTGGGCTACAAGCCGCATGGTTGACTCTTGGCACTTTAACCCACTTGTCAATGTTGCCACCCATGCGACAGGACTTAGAAGAGGCAGGTGGAAAGAACATCCTTCATGATTCGGTACTGAGGTAAGCGCTACAGCATCATTAGATCCTTCAGGAAGAGCGTGTAGGGTCCCTCCCATGCACTCGGCTTCTTCCACTTGGCTTGCACCTCCACTGCTCCTGCCAGAGCCTCCCCTCGTCACTCTTCCGATACAGCCTTCATCCTGCTGCAACCTCCGTGGTGCCACTCCCCTTCACGAGACCCTCCACTTCCCTCCCATCACCTTTAGGATAAAGTCAGACTCTTTCCCATGGCTTCCGAGGCCGTGGACGCCCTGCCTACCCCTGGGGGCTTACCCCATTCCCCCACCATAGCCCCCGGGTTTGTGGTGCCGCCCCGCCACCACCACTCCGCACCCCCTACCCCCCCCACCCCCCCGCCCCGCGCCCAGCTTCACCTCCTCCAAGAAGCTCTCCCGAGTCTGGCTCAGAGATGCCATAGAAGAAGCGAAGTCGGTGAGGCCGTGTCCAGGACCCTTTCCCATTTGGCTGTCTTTCACAGATAATGGCGCTTTCAACCAAGTCCTAGGACAACACAGGAGTATGGGCCCGTTACCTTGCGTTTCTCAGCTAATGACTCCCGTGCGTGATGTGGATTGTACAACCTCCCCTTCCTCTCCTATCACCCCCAGATGTGTGAGCATTAGCTTCTCATGGTTGTGGGTGAAAAGAGCAGGATGTGGAGTCAGGAGAGGTGGGCATGCGTTCTGGTTCTTTCCACTCTCTTGCATGGCTTTGGACACTTCTCCGAGCCTCAGTTTCCATGCCTCTAAAACAAGGGGATTGGTTTAGCGAGCTTCTAAGACTCTTCTCGGGGTGCTGGTAATTCCGTGAATATGTGAATTTCCAAGGCCAGAGCAGAATGGTTCCCAGAGGCCAGCTAGCTTGCCCTGGCCCAAGGTGTGCTGGGCGGGACATCTGGATGGAGGAGACTGTCAGGTGTCGAGGTCCAACTCTGATGGATACCAGAGCCCAGGGCATAGGGATGTTGGCATATGTGAAAGACCGCATAGCCCGGGGTGCTGGTTCAGCGCGTGGACGCTCACCCCACCCGATGTGTCATTTCCATGAGGCTGGCGCTGTCATGGGCAGGCCAAAGAGAGGAGGCCGTGCTGCAAAGGGCCAGGGTCACACGGGCTGCTGGAAGGCGGCCGTGCTCAAGGTTAACAGATCTGGTCCCCTGGGTGCGTGGCCTTGGAGAGCCCGTGTAAACAGGCAGCCCCGTGACTCTTCAGACTTCCTGCTGCAGCCCGTTGGGCGCCACCTCCTGCTTTTGTCGCAAAGAGCAGCATCTGGGAGGGCAGAGAGCACCTGCACAGGTGAATGGAGAATGCAAGACGCAGGCACCTTCTATTTTCAGTGCGCGGCGACTGGGCCTGTCACCTGCTTTCAAGGTCGCGAGCAAAGCCAGCGTCCTTCCTCCATGAGTTTGGAGGAGCCCAGGAGGCCCTGACTCTGATGGGGGAGGGGGCTCAAGCGGCCCTAGTTGCTTGCATTTTCCTGGAAAGCAGACTCAGCAAACCCACAGCCCAAAGAACAGGGGATGCCCTGCGGGGTATGCCATGCAGTTTGTCAGACAGTCCTGGCTTTTCAGAGACACTGCTTTTAGAGAGGAACTGTGTAATTTTGGGAAAATCCCTGCTTTGTCACTCATTGAGATTCCAAGGAGCCAGTATTTTCAGGAGAAGACAGTCCCGCAGCTTAGCCCCAACTGAAGCTCTTTTTTGATTTCAGTCTCTGCCCCTGTCGCCCTTTCCTTCTCCCGGGAATACAGTGCCCCAGGGGACTGAAAACCGGTCCAGTTTTCTCCAGGGGCTGCTCAGCTGGGGCTGGGAGGGGAAGGAAAGACGTCTCGGGAAGGGGAATCTCCATGTCCGGAACCTTCTCCAGTGGTTGCATCTCCTGGGAGATGAGCGCCCGGGTCTCAGGCCTCAAATAGCCCCGTGGACAGTGGCCATCTTCGCACAGAGGTGGACGGGTGGCCAGCGCAGCCCGTGTGTTACTTTGCTCTGCTCTCAGCGGCCCTGCAGAGAGGCGGGTACCAGGTCCATCTCACGGGGGAGGACAGTAAGACTGGGAAGACTCAGTGCGGTTCACACCATCGGGGCGTGCCTGTCCTGTGGCTGCAACCTTGGGCTGTCTCTCTCTGAAGTCCTGGAGTTTTGTAACAAGCAGGCAGTAGCAGATGCAGCGTGTTGTGCATTGAAATTCATGTCCTCTTCTGTTTTCTGCATTCATCAGCTGCCACCCGCAGGATCACAGCGAGGCCTGGCCATTGGTGGCCAGCATTCTCTCCATGAACGACAGAAGGGACAGCAGGGGGCCCCCTGAGGGGCACATGGCTCACCTGAGCCCACTCAACCCGAGGGGCTGGCTGAATGGCCCATTTTACAGGACACTGGAGGGCTCAGGAAGGTTACATAACCGGCCCAAGGTCACACACCTGATCAGAGCCAGGGCTGGGTTTCACACCAGCTGCCTGATGTGAAAACCTTCACCTTACTGCCTCTAAGGCTGTGATGAGGATTAGACAGAACGAAGTATATTCCTAAGGGCAGAAAGATGAGCGGCCAAAAATGGAGAACATTTTACAAGCACTTGACACAGAGCCTAGAAACAGATGAGAACTCCACAGGTCAGTTCCTTGACTCTACAGGATGAAATACATCCCACCTTGTGTGGGCCTCCAAACCACTTGGGAAGAGAAGGCATACATTCCCCCAGAAGAGCCAAGACAGACAGAGACTGGGAGATGGATACAGACAGATACAAGGCATTACCTGACCCGTTTTTTTTTTTGTAATGGGGGCTTTAGGAACTAAGGAAGCTGGTCCTGACTCTGCCTCTCAGGAAGTGGCTGGGTGACCTTGGGAACATCACTTCACCTCTCTGGGCCTCTGTTTTCACACCTGTAGCATAGAGGGCCTGGAGTAGGCATCTCACACCCCCGCCTCTTCATGGGGAAACTACAGTCCAGAGAAAGGAAATGACTTGTCCAGATCACATAGCAATTCTTTGTGGCCAAGCAAATGCTGGAGCCAGGCCTCCAGGCTTGGCTCTTGTGTGCTCTGGCGAGAAGCCTCAGCCCTTACAAGCTGTGATTCGTTGAGAACAACATGGTAGGAGGAGCTCAGAGAAGGGATGAGGGACTCTGGTCCTTTGGTTCCATGTGGAAACAGCCCCACCAAGGTCAGGCTGCACATGGAAAAGCCAGCAGAGATGGGATGTTTCCCTCTGCACTGCAGGTGGAGGGGCTGGCTGCCTCATTCAGGGCCCGCCGGGCACCCCCGGCAGGGAGGAGGCTGCCAGGGAGCTGGGTTTGGGATCAGAAGCCTCAGCCCTCTCTGGGCCTGGTGGAAGGAAACGTGCCCTGGATAGATTGTTCCAACAGGCCTTCATCCCACTGCCCTCATTAGTGCTGTTCGGTGCTCGGGGCGCATTCAGGGCCTGGTACGCTGCCAGCCACCGCCTGCTGTGGACACTGAGTTTGTTCCGTGCATCTGCGGCTTCAGGGGCACCTTCGTCAAGTACAACCTCCCCATTCTACACACGGGAACTGAGGCCTGGGTTGGGGTGGGGTCATGTCTCCCAGGAGCATGGCTGAGTGGGGCCTGAACCTGGGCCTTCTGAGTACTATTTGGAAGCAAGGTCTGGTTGCCCCTTGAGTTACCAAGCGTGTCTGTCTATCTATCTATCTATCTATCTATCTATCTATCTATCTATCTATCTATCTATCTATCATCTTAGTTACCTACTATTTTATTGTGCTGTTTCCTGGGGAAAGAGGGAATAAGAAAAGCTCCCTTGCAGGCACACTGTGTTCTTCATACTTGGTCTCAGCCCATCTTTGCAGCTTTAGCTTCTCCCCTGCCTTCCCACTCTTCACCTCTAAATACGTGCAGGGTCGTTGCCTACATGCTGCCGTATCCCCGCAGGCCTTATTCATACACATGATGCTGCACACAAAATTCGAATCCCTTCTCACCTTGACCTCCCAGTGAACTCCTATTCATCTTTCAAATCCAGAAAAACTACCACCTCTTCTGGGAAGCCTTCCCTGACTACTGTAAGCAGAAATAATTGCCTCCTCTTTTATGTTCCATCGGCCCTGCTAATCTCACTATCACAGCAGTCATTATTTTGTTTGTTTCAACCAGAGGTGGGCGAACTTTTAAAAGGCCGGATAGTAAATATTTTCTTAGTCTCTGTTGGAGATATTCAGCTCTGCCATGCTGGCACAAAAGCAGCCATAGACAGTATGCAAATGAATGAGCATGGCTGGGTTCCAATAAAACTTTATTTATGGACACTGAAATTTGGATTTCAGCTCATTTTCACGTGTTACGAAATGTTATTCTTTTTTTTCCTCCTACCATTTTAAAATGTGAAAGCCATTCTTAGCTTGTGGGCTGTACAAGAACTGCCAACAGGCTGGCTCTGGCCCTTAGGTAACAGCTTGCCAAGCCCCAGGTTAAATGCTGTTTCCGTGTTACACCTTGCACAGAGGCTGTGCCGCGGTCAACTCTGCGTCCCCAGAACCCGCTGGCTGAATGAATGAATCTGGTGATTTACATTCAACACACAGTGCAGAGAGAGAATGATAATGATTAACTTCTTAAAGGATCCTTTGAGGGATGGAGGTGTGAGGGGCATTATTGCCCCTATTTCACAGACAGGAAAACTGAGGCTGGAGGACTGGTCTGTGGAAGAGCCTCAGGGCCTCACCTCCAGCAGGGGTGCTGCTGCTCTGAGTGCTGAGTCCCCTCAGTCACTGGGGAAGCTTGGAGGAGCCGTGCCAGTAGGATGGCTGGGCTGTGGGGTGCGAGAGCATCCGTCCAGGAACGTGTCTTTCGGTTGTGAAAATAGAAACAATCTGGTGCCCTCCTCGGGGGAAGGCCTGTGTCACAGCGCCTAGGTTTCCTTCCCGCGCCTCTGATAAGAGACAGCAGTGTCTGTTCTGCTGAGGGAGAATTTGTCACACAGCTAAAATTAGATGTTTTGTTGGAATTATGCTGATTTGACTTAATTGCTGGGGGATGTCAATGTCCCTCAGAAATCCAAGCGCTCCGCCGGTCTGGGTGAGTAAGAGGAATCCCTTCTGTTTGTGTAGCGCTTGCCACCCCAGCCCTTCCACCTTCATTATCTGATCTGATCGCTCACAGCAAACTCGGCCCAGAGGACCCTATCCCCAGGGGACCGGGGCGGGGGGTTAGTTACCAGGTCACACGGGTCTGAGTCCTCGGTGGCTTCTGTCTCACTAGTGCTGGAGTTTGAAAACTTTGTGCCTCGTTTTTTGAGCTGTGAACAAGGCTGGGAACCCCTGAAATTGCAGGGGGTCCGGCCCTTTGATAAGTCCTGTGCTTGCTTTCATGCTCTGCTGTGGTTATTCTGAATTATTCCTCATGTTTTAACACTGCATTTTCATTTTGCACTGGGCCACGCAAAGTATGCAGCCGGCCCTGGCCATGAGATTGTCTTCGGGGGCCACGGCACTTGTATATTTCTATCTGGTTAACCTTGGATGTGATCTGATCTTGGCCGTGGCAGCTGGGGTGTTCAGAGGAGCATCTTTTTATAAACAAGTTCCCCGACCCTGGCTCAAGGTGAGATTCCTGCGTGGCTTCTGGCGAGAAGGCCAGCCGGTCAGCCCCCAGCTCCTCCCCCTTCCACCTTCTTTGCCCTGGACCACGGGGCAGGTGTGTGGCCCCATGTGTGCAGGGGACGATTCTCCCATTCCCCCGTCAGAGGTGAAGTTGAAGATGCAAAGAAGTGCCCTCCGCTGCCTATGACTGTGGCACCAGGCTGGGTGCACAGTGAATCTTTGGGTGCTGTCTTCCCAGCGGGCTTGACTATTCAGAGCCATCCCTGCTCTCCGGGTCTGGTGCAGCTGAAGCTCTCTATTAGTTTTTGTCACTGTTGCAGATGGCATTTGGGATGATTTCATAGGTCTCAGAATGGGCTTGAGGGGAGTGGGTGTCTGGGACTGCTGCTGGACCTGCCACCTTCTAGAATATCGGTGCCTGTGCTTCTGGTGGACTGTGTTCTGCCAGGAGTGACCACAGCCGCAGGTCGCTGACCCCGGCTGGGTACCAGGTGTGACAGCCAAGCCCCAGCCTCTCCCTCACACGCTGGCCTGTGCTCCGCTCCCCAGGCGCACCTGCCCCGCCGTGCCCCACCGTGCCCCGCCGTGCCCCGCCGTGCCCCGCCCTGCCCAGGGCCTTGGCGCTTGACATTGTCTGTGTCACTGTCCTCCCGCAGCTCCCTGGCTCCTTTTTGTCTGTCTCAGCACAAATGTCACTTCCTTAGAAAAGACTGCTCTGAAGTCCCAACTCAACCCCCCACCGACCGTCCATCCCCCGTCACATCATTCTGTTTAATTTTCTTCATTATCTGGAATCATCCTGTCTCTGGTTTTTTATCTGCCTCCCCCTTCCTGCATTAAAAAATACATTCTCTGAGACCAGGGACCTTGTCTGTCTCATTCACTACTCTATTTCCAGAGTCTAGAAGAGTGTGTGGCACACAGTAGGCGCTTAATAAGTATTTATTGAACGAAGTGATGCGTCCTCCCTACCCTCCTGTAAATTAGGTACCATCAGCCTCCTCTTATAGATGGGGAGACTGAGACCCTAGAGCAATTCAGAAACCTGCCCAAGGTCCCACAGCTTAGAGAGGAGGGATATTGCGAGCTCCACAGCCCAGGTGTGCCACCAGGGGCACAGGTGTCCCGCCTCTCCAAAGGCCCAGCTCCCGACCCAGCCTGGAGGTCACATCAGGAGCGTGTGTGTACTTCTGCAGCTGGGGTCTTGCTTTTCTTTTCTTTTGCTTAAAAAAATTAGTTAGTTAATTAATTAATTATTTTTGGTTGCGTTGGGTCATCGTTGCTGCGTGCGGGCTTTCTCTAGTTGCGGCGAGCGGGGGCTACTCCTTGTTGTGATGCATGGGCTTCTCATGGCGGTGGCTTCTCTTGCTGTGGAGTGCGTGGGCTTCAGTAGTTGTGGCACGTGGGCTTCAGTAGTTGTGGCTCGCGGGCTTAGTTGCTCCACGGCATGTGGGATCTTCCCGGACCAGGGCTCGAACCCGTGTCCCCTGCATTGGCAGGTGGATTCTTAACCGCTGCGCCAGCAGGGAAATCCAGGGGTCTCGCTTTTCTGACCTGTGCTGTGCCTGGTGATTCCTTTCCTGGGGTCCTTCTATGACAGTGTGGAAGGTCCATAAAATATGTTGGTTTTTCTAAAATATTGGACACAGAAATGATTTTGATTTGCAAATTTTGAAATGAGTCTTTCCACTAAAACCACATTTAGTTTTACATTTTACACTAGTTTTATATTGATCAAGTGGACTTTACTG
The DNA here is from genome assembly GCA_004363435.1 of Platanista minor. NCBI lineage: Eukaryota > Metazoa > Chordata > Mammalia > Artiodactyla > Platanistidae > Platanista > Platanista minor. The sequence goes on from RJWK010004767.1 coordinate 48,400, forward strand.
AAAAGAAAAAAATTCCACAAAACCTGCCTGAACCCTGATGGATCATCCCGTAAACAAGTGATAATGTACGCAAAACTGCTCAGAAGAGTTAGAAGTGGTACAGAAATGTGAGGGATACCCAACAAATCTTGGTTTCTTAATAAAATCAATCAATCCAGTGAGGACCAGGTAAAGGGATTTTGGAGATTTCTTTTTGCATTCTTCAGCGTTCGGGTTGGAAGTCGAACCTTTTAGTGGTTGGTGTAAAAGGAAAGCACACAGGTTCTGGGGTTGGACGGACCTCCCCTCAAGCTGAGCTACACCACGTGCTTTTTTAGCTCATCTGAGCCTCAGTTTTCTTACTTGTAAAATCGGTCATCCGTCCCTCCTCAACCCCTCTGCGTGGCTCGGGGAGTTAAAGGAAATGTTAAATGCACCCCTCCCCCGGCACAGGCGCAAGCTCAAGGTCAGCCCTTTTCCAGGTGGGGTCGGGGGATGGGTGCAGTGGGAGCACAGGCGTGAGGACAGGACCGCCAGTGGGCGTGGGCTGCCCACAGCCTGCGGGAAAAGAGATCGGCTTCTGTGTTTGGGCAGCAAGGCAAGCGCAGGTAGATGGCGAAGGGGCTCCTGTCCTGGTGGAAAGGTGCCACCCCAGGCCGCGCCAGACATGTGCTGGGCCCGAGGGGGCGCCTCAGGGGCAACCCACTGGTGAAAGCGGAGGAGGTGTCCTTGGGCCCTCTTCTCCCACCCGGCTGCCCCCCAGCCCCTGGCACTTGCTGCATTAGATCACCTGAAAACATATCAAAAAGAACAGAGAAGCTGCAATCCCTGTGGGAGAGAGGGTGCCATGGCGCCCTGGTGACAGGCGGGAATCCGTTCTGCACCGGAGAGCCTACACTTTCCTGTAAGTGGCCGCGTGCCCCATGCGGATAGGAAGAGAGACCCGTGGGCTGACAGTTGTTCTGGCAGCAGTTACTGGGGACCTGGCACAGCAGACCGAGTGAGCAGGACGTTGCAAGTGTCCACCTACTATGTGTGCACATGTCTGACTATGGCACTGACTTGGCCCTGACGCTGGGTGGCCCTTTGGAGAGAGCCGGGATTTGAGGGTTGGGTGATCTGGGGTCAAGTCTAGGCTCCACCCACCTGGGCCACGTGGCGCTTCTCTCTTCTCACCTTGTTAGCTGTCCAGTGTCAGCCCTGAGGCCGAGCATCTAATGCAGACCCATTCTGTGCATCATCCCCTCCCTGCTCTCCACCCAGATTCCTAAGCCACGGCTGCTGCTGCCAGCCTCTGCGTGTGGGGAGCCCGGTGCCGTGTGCCAGCGGGCCACAGAGACCCAGCTTCTGGCCTCCAGGGCCTGGAGGAACAGGCAGGAGGGCTTGGCGTTGAGGAGAGGGGAGAGAGGGGGCAGGAAGAGGGGGAGCTGGTCATCCCCGTCCCTTCCAGCCTGGTTCTGTGCCCACCAACCTGCCACCCCAGGCTCCGTAAGTGGACTGGAGTACATTGTCCTGAGGGTCCTCCTCGGGCATGAAAGAGGCCTCCCCCCTGGACCACTGCGGCCTCCCACCCCTCTGTCCCAAGAGCCTTGCAGCTGGGATGATGCTTTTCGTCTCAGAGTTGGACATCCATGGTGAAAGGGCCAGTGCCTGGAGGAACAGCCCCTGGAGGGCCTGTCATTCCGGAGAAACGCAGGAAGTCGTGACACTGTAGGGAAGACAGAGTGAGCTGAGGCCAGAGCCAGAAGCAAAGCCCACAGGGGTGAGTTTTGTCCTTGTGGATGGATGTGGAGAGTGGGGCAGCCGTCAGGGAGGACCACCAGGGCCTTCTTGGTTATAGACCAGTCAGGGAGCGACAAGGGCATTTGTTATCACCTCCTCGTTAGGACACCATGCCCGGGGAGATAAAAAAAGAGGCAGAGGGAACTCGGGGGTTTCTCATGCCCCCTCTGGGGTGCTCCGAGAGCTGGTGTTTATCCAGCACCGCGGGCCTGTCCAAGGGCCTGCGGGCACGTGACCCGGGGGGTGGGGAGGATGGGTGGGTGAACCTCAGGAAGCTGCTCCTTTGCTACCCAATTCTTAGCCTAACTCACTGTCCTTCTGGGCCCAGGGCAACCTTTCAAATTTAATTTAATTTAGTAGAAACCAATTATGATGGATATGAGAAAAAAACAGGGTCTGAAACAGAGGCATTTCCAAATTTCTGTGGGCCCTTGATAAGTGTCAGTGGCCCCAGTCGCTGCGGCCCAATTGAGGGCATCCCCTCGATGCCCAAGGGGTGCTTCCACTGCCTCATCCTCCCGAGAGTGCAGCTGCCCTCCCCCAACCCCAGGAGGTCCGAAAAGCTGGGCGCCACCCATCCCTGTTATGTGTCCACGTTGCTGGTGGTTCTGCCACAGATCCTCTGCCTCTGTCCCTAGGGACGTGGGCCCTCTGCCACCTCCGCCACTGGGGGGGATGGAGGGGAGGTTGGGCTCTGAGACTTGGGGTCAGGGCAGTGGGTAGCTGTTTGGGAAGGGGGACGCCAGAAAATCTCTTAAAGATCATTCCAGGGAGAGACCTGGGCAAACCTCCCTTCTTTCCAAGGCTTTGTGAAGCCTTTCTGCAGGAGCTTCACCTTCAAAAGCAAAATCTTCAATTCCTTTTATGATCCAGGCTGAGGATGAAGCGAGGGCCGCCCACCCCGTTTGGCACTTGCCCCAGCTGCGCTGATCAGACACCCACGGCTGGACGTGTCCCCATGGCTCTCAGGGTCTGACTCTGGATCTTTGCTCTCACGGTCACCTTCACCCGGAATGCCCTTCCAGAAGGATGGCGCAGTTAGGAGGAAAAGCTGGGGGTTTGGGCTTTAGAGATAGATTAGAATCCTGGCTTCAGAGCACTACCGGGGCCGGGGTGAGGGGGGGCTTCTGGCGTGTTTTTGAACTTCTTTGGACCTGAGTTTCTTTTTCTCTGAAATGGGGGAATAGTGGCATTGGAGGGGTCCCTGGGATGGTATGCACAGAGAGCCTGGCCCAGTGCCCGGCAGAGGGAGCCGGACGGTGGCAGGCAGGGAGGCGGGGGACGGACGGAGGGACAAGCTGGGCTCAGTGTGGCCAGGCGCTCCTGGCGGCTGTGTTCCGGCTTCTTCCCTTGGCACAACCTCTGAGATGTTGAACTTGAAGTCATCTTGCTGCATTCCTTTGGAGGAAGTGATTTGTATGACTAAGAGTATGAATCAGCTTGGGCAATGCTCGACTCATCTGTTTCTGAAATATTAAAAACTCTCTGAAGTGAGTTAGAGCAGAGTGATGACAGCGGCTTATAAATAATAAACCACCTGGGGCTGCTGAGGCCCTGTCCTCCAGAGTGTGGGTGCCTCTCCTGGGCCTGGCCCTCCCCCACCCCAGGGGGCTCTCCTCCCAAACCGGGGCCCTCGGGAGGGGCTTTTCACGATGCATGGCTCCATGGCAAGCACAGCCCCTGCCCTCTGCTCCAAGGCAGCTACCACAGCTGTGTGCCTCCTCCCAGGCTCCAAACACACGTTGTCTAGAGGGGCTTTTACATACATGGTGTACTTGTTTGCTAGGGCAGCAGACATAACAAAGTACTACCAACTGGGCAGCCTAAACCACAGAATAGTACTCTTTCTCAGTTCTGGAGGCTGGAAGTCCAAGATCAAGGCGTCAGCAGGCTTGGTTCCTTCTGAGGCTGTGACGGGGAAGTGTTCCAGGCCTCTCTCCTGGCTGCTGGTGGTTTGCTGCAAACCTTTCGTGTTCCGTGGCTTGTTGACAATCACCCCCATCTCTGCCTTCATGTTTGCGTGGGCTTCTCCCCATGTGCGTGTCTGTCTCTGTGTCCACATTTCCCCCTTTTATAAGACGCCAGTCATATCGACCTCATTTTAACTTAATTACTCCTGTAAAGACCTTATTTCTAAATAAGGTCACATTCCGAGGTACTGGGGGTTAGGACTTCAATGTATTGTCGGGTTTTTTGGGGGTGTGTGTGTGGGGGGAATGTAATTCATCCCATTACACGTGGGTGAGCCCATGCTGAACTTGTGTGCCAGGGGTCACAAGCTGTGGACAGTGTCACCCAGAAACCCTTGACTGTCCCTGGAGAGGGGCTCTGGACCCTGGAATCTCTGGGCTTTCAGAGCCCGTGGGGACCCCCTCATTTACTGATGAGGAATAGGCTGTGAAATGGGGAACCCCCGAGGCAGAACGCTGGCTGCCTGGACCCCAGGCCGGTGGGCTTGTCACCTCACTCGGCGCCCCCTTTGCTGGAACTGTTAGGTCCAGGGCATGTGTTTGCATGACCGGTGGGGAGAGGGAGGGGAGGAAACACTTATGGGGCACCAGATGCTTTCACACCTCGTTTGACTTTTATGAGAGTATTGACACTGGATATGACCCTCCCCATTTTTCCTTTCTTTTATTGTGGCAAAATATATATAACGTGAACTTTACCACCTTAGCCATGTTTAAGTTCAGTAGCATTAAGTACCTTCACGTTGCTGTGCCACCACCACTGCCATGCATCCACGGAGTGCTTTTCATCTCACAGATCTGAAACTCTGTGCCCATTAAACAGTAACTCCCCATTCTCCCCTTCCCCCAGCCCTTGGCAACCACCATCCTCCTGTCTGTCTCCATGAATTTGACCCCTCTAAGTACCTCGTGTAAGTGGACTTATACAGTGTTTGTCTTTTGTGACTGGATTATTTCATTTAGCATAATGTCCTCAAGATTAATCCATGTTGCAACATATTGTGGCATTTTCCCTCCTGTTTAAGGCTGAATAATATTCCATTATACATATATATATATATATATATATATATATATATATATGTATATGTATATATACTACATCTCGCTTATTCATCCATCTGTCGATGGACATGGACATTTGGGTTACTTCCATGTTTTGGCTATTGTGACTAGTGCTGCTATGAACATGGTACACAAACATCTGTTTGGGCGTTCCACTTTCTCTACATCCTCACCAACACTTATTGTTTTCTGCTTTTCTGATAGTAGCCATCCTAATAGGTGTGTGGTGGTATCTCATTGTGGTTTTGATTTGCATTTCTCTAATGATTAGTGATGTTGAGCATCTTTTCATGTGCTCATTGGCCATATTCGTATATCTTCTCTGGAGAAATGTCTACTCAATTCCTTTGCCCATTTCTGAATCAGACTTTTTTTTTTCTGTCATTGTTGTTGCATTTCCATCCCCATGTTAAGGATGAGAAAAGGCTTGGAGAAGTTAGGTAACTGGCCAAAGATTGCATTGCATGGGTAGTGGCGGACCTGGAATTAGGATCCAGTTGGTCCACAGCAAAGTTCCCCCTCTTTCTATTTTCCACTGTGTGCTGCCTTAGAAGTGACGCTTGGATCTAATGATTGGTGGGAAAGAGGGGGAGGGAGGCGAGTCTATTCAGTATGGATTTTTTAAAGCACCCACTGTGGACCCAGGCACTGCCCAGAATTGTGGGGAAATTAGGCGGGCATATCCAGAGCCCTATCTTCCAGTGGCTTCCAGTCCAGCTGGGGAGAGAAGATTCAGACTCAGAAATGAATCAGAATTGGGATTGACATGTACACACTACTACATGTAAAATAGATAACTAATAAGGACCTACTGTAGAGCACAGGGAACTCTACTCAGTACTCTGTAATGACCTACATGGGAAAAGAATCTAGAAAAGAGTGGATATATGTCTATGTATAACTGATTCACTTTGCTGTACAGCAGAAAGTAACACAACATTGTAAATGCACTATTCTCCAATAAAAATTAAGAAAAAGAAAGAAAGAAGTTGGAGGCTGATACAAGAGCTGTGTTACGGTCTACACTGGTCTGAGCAGACGAGTCATGGTCTCCGCCGAAGCTCCAGGGGAGTGGGTAACGGGTCTGCCTGGTGGAAGGGGCTGGCCTGGGTGGGTGTGTGGTCTGGGAGGAGACAGGCGGACTTGCTCTGGACATGGAGGCAGTAGAGAGGGCACTTCTTGAGTGACAGTGACTGCTGGACGTGAGTTTGGAGGACAAGGAGAAAAAAGGATGGGAAGGGACAGACAGGCCACGTGCTTGTCCTGGATTCTGGATAGAGCTTTTTACCAGGTGGAGGCAGTGACCCACACTTCCCAGTGGTGCCCCTTGCCCTGTGCACCCCTGGGATGCAGAACCCAAGTGCCCCGCAGAGCATCACCAGCAGGACCAAGAGCTCTGTGGGTGTGAGCTTGGGCTGCCGCTGCGGAAGCCACAGGGATGGGCTGGTGTGTGCTGCGCCTGCCCCTTGCCCCCAGCCTCTCCCAGCTTGGCCCTGCACAGATTCAGAATCGATTTCACTGACTCTCTAGAACTCGTGTCTGCTAATCGTCCCAAGAATTGAGCCTCTTAGCGAAGCTCTTGCCCACGGCCGCCTGTTTCGTGGGCCCCTGGCAGCCTTGCTGATCTGTCACCCGTGGAGCTAGGGGTTAAAGGAGAGGCCCCTGGCGGCTGTACTTGGTTTCCCTGCGGTGTGGTCCTGCCACCACCCGAATCCCAGTTGTCCACAGCGCCTGTTAAAATCCCAGAGTCCTGGGCTTCCCTGGTGGCACAGTGGTTAAGAATCCGCCTGCCAATGCAGGGGACACGGGTTCGAGCCCTGGTCTGGGAAGATCCCACACGCCGCAGAGCAACGAAGCCCGTGCGCCACAACTACTGAGCCCACGTGCCACAACTACTGAAGCCCTTGCGCCTAGAGCCCATGCTCCGCAACAAGAGAAGCCACCACAATGAGAAGCCTGAACACCGCAACGAAAGAGTAGCCCCCGCTCGCTGCAACTTAGAGAAAGCCCGCGCGCAGCAAAGAATGCCCAACGCAGCCATAAAAAATAATAATAAAAAAAAAATCCCAGAGTCCTGTCCTCCTCAATCTACTGAATTGGACTCTCTGGGGTAGATCTCAAGAATCTGTATTTTGGATCTTTCTTCTTAGGTAAGTCTCTGTATGCTAAAGTTTGAGAGACCAACATTATTGCTAAATGATTGAACATTTGAATTTGTGGCAAAACTGCAAGTCCTTGGGTTGCTTTCCTCCTTAGGGCGGTATTTCTCAGGGCAGTCCTGGTCTCACCCGGGTCAGGGTGCAGAGCCTGTTGTAAAAATGCAGCATCTGGGTCCTGGCTCAGAATGACGGAACGAATATCTCCAAGGATGCGGTCCCCAAGTCTGCATTTTCAGCCAGATCCCTGATGGTTCTTCTGCTCGGGAACGTTCCAGAATCACAGCTTTCGTCTCCCTGCCTGGGACCTTAAAGATGGCATGAAGTAGAGGGGGACCTGCTAGTCCTGAGAGCTGGGAGCCACTGGAGACCAAGCTCGTCCAGGCGCACAGATTTTGAGATGAGGGGGCTGCCATTTTCTGATCTCTCCCTGCTCTGGGCCCGTGACTTTCTCCTCTCGGCACAGGAAGGTCCCCGGAGAAAACCAGTGTATATGGAACTCGAGAAAATGAAATGTGTTTAGCCAGTATTCCTCCTGCCCCTTTCTGATTAGGACACGCTTCACCTGGTGCTAAAACCCTGGGGGTTCCTACTCTTACTCCCTCCCCAAGCCTCACCCTCTTCTGTTAAATAGGCCTTGTGTGGAATTTCATCCATCTGAAAGTTTGGGCCTTTGCGCCCTGGAACAAACTTTTGTTCCAGGGACTTTGCTCCCCTACGCTCACCCCCACCCAAATTTTCTAAGCTCTTTTAAAAAGATTTGGAAGGGAACCCCTTTGATGCAGCATTTCCTCTGCCCAGGCTTTAGTGAAGTTTGTAAATAATGAATCAGACCAGGGTCAAGATCTTATGGCGAATGACTGAAGATTCCTATCAGACGATCTGTTGGAAGAGGTTCCCAGGCACATTTCTTAAGTATTCATAAGATATATAAAGTTATACATCATTCACGAGATGATAATGAATGTGGTGAATATCTCTGATGAGATTTCCTACGTTGGACTCTGCATCCAGGCCGTGCACTTTTAAAAGGTTCCTGAGGGGACCCTGCCCGAAACCTACATCCTCTCCGTGCAGTGGTTCTGCCTAGGAGTGGTTCCCCCGCCAGTCCCCATCCCCGGGGGACATTTGGCAAAGTCCAGAAACATTTCAGTTGTGGCAAGTGGGCAGGTCAAGGCCAAGGATGCTGCTAAACATCCCACAATGCACAAGGACAGCCCCCTCCGCCCCAGCAAAGAATTCTCCAGCCCTTGCGTCAATAGTGCCGAGGTCAAGAGAGGCCCTATCTCAGTTCATACCAATGTTCTTGGCCTCAAAACCCGCCTGAGAAATATCCTTCGCCTGTCCAAAAATATATACAGAGCTTCGGCTGTGCTAGGTTTGGGGGATACAGAGAGGTCTTTTCAACAAAGGAACACAGTTTCGTGGGAGTGATGGAAAGAAAACCAGAAGCTGGCTGATGGCGATGTACCGAGTGGCTTGGAGCTGAGAGGCGGGCATAGCTAGCCTGCGGGGCCGGCTGGGAAGGCTCCCCTGGGAAGGTGGCGCTTGAACCGGGCCCTTTGCTAGGAATACAGACAGGGGAAGGCCCAGCTCAGCCCAGAGCAGGACCTGCTGCTCCAAGGAGATCGTCATCTTTATTTTTTTTTTAATTCTTAAAATATATTTATTCGTTCCTGGAGCGTAAATAAGAGACTGGAGGCAGGCTGGAGGGAGAGGGCAGCTGCTCCGGGTGGAGGGAACCCACTCGCTGAGACCCGGAGGGCCTGTCGTTGGCTGTGGCCAGAATGGAGGGCACCTGGGTTGGGGAGGGGTGGGCTGCCCAGATCGGAATCCTCCCTTTCAGAAGCGCTGTTCCTGAGGCCCGGCTGACAGCATTTTCGGAGATTTTTACTGGTCTCATGATATCAGCTGGACACCATGGGAAACAGGGCACGAGCCTCTCCGCGTAGCCCTCGAGTGGCTTATTTCCGAGAAGACAGCTCTTCCATGCAGACCTTCACGGCTGCCTCCCAGCTCTCACCCACTTCGACCCTGGAACAAGCCCCTCGTAAGACAAGGGGAGAGGAGAGTTATCAGGGCTGTGGGGCTAGCCTGACCTTCACTCTTCTCACAAAGACTCTTGCCCTGAGAGGTCTCACTCTAAGGCTTCCTGAGGAACGTTTAGCATCTTGCACCTTGGCTGCTTCTCCGGGGGTTGCGGTCTGTCTACCCCACATTCAGAATCAGTAGGTGAGATGGATGGAAAAAATGACATTTGGATGGAAGAGAGTCTGGTGGTTCCTCAAAAAATTAAACAGAATGACCATCTGATCCAACTATTCCACACCTAGGTATATATGCCCCAGAAGAATAGAAAGCGGGGACTCAAATAGATATCTGTCCACCCACATTCACAGCAGCACTGTTCACAAGAGTCAAAACATGGAAGCAACTCAGGTGTCCGTCGATGATGAACGGAGAAGCAAAATGTAGTAATACATACAATGGAATATTATTTTTAGCCTTAAAAAGGAAGGAGATTCTGACACATGCTACAGCACGGATGAACCTTGAGGACACTATGCTGAGTGAAATAAGCCAGTCGTGAGAGGACAAATAGCGGATGGTTCCATTCAAATGAGGTCCTAGAGGAGTCAAATTCATCACAACAGAAAGCAGGAAGGTGGTCACCAGGGGCAGCAGGGAGGCAGGAATGGGGAGCTACGGTTTACTGGGTGCAGTTGCAATTTTGCGAGATGAAGAGAGTTCTGGGGATGGATGGAGGTGACAGGTGCACAACAATATGAACGTACTTAATGCCACTGAACTGTACCCTGAAAAGTGGCTATAAATGGTAAATTTTACGTTACATATATTTCACCCAATTTAAAAAAAAAAAAAAGAAAATTCGA
>RJWK010004768.1:0-58158 GCA_004363435.1 Platanista minor
GATCTTTGCTATTCTTTTTTTTTTTTGCGGTATGCGGGCCTCTCAGTGTTGTGGCCTCTCCCATTGCGGAGCACAGGCTCCTGACGCGCAGGCTCAGCGGCCATGGCTCACGGGCCCAGCTGCTCTGCGGCATGTGGGATCTTCCCGAACCGGAGCATGAACCCGTGTCCCCTGCATCGGCCGGTGGACGCTCAGCCACTGCGCCACCAGGGAAGCCCACTATTCTTTTCTTTGTTTCTATTTCATTTATTTCTGCTCTGATCTTTCTTTCCTTCTGCTAACTTTGGGTTTTGTTTGTTCTCCTTTCTCTAGTTCCTTTAGGTGTAAGGTTAGATTGTTTATTTGCGATTTTTCTTGTGTCTTGAGGTAGGCTTGTATTGCTATAAACTTCCCTCTTAGAACTGCTTTTGCTGCATCCCATAGGTTCTGGATCATTGTGTTTTGATTGTCATTTGTCTCTAGGTATTTGCTGATTTCGTCTTTGATTTCTTCAGTGATCTCTTGGTTATTGAGTAACGTAGTTTAGCCTCCATGTTTTTGTGTTTTTTACGTTTTTTTTTCCTGTAATTCATTTCTAATCTCATAGCGTTGTGGTCAGAAAAGATGCTTGATATGATTTCAGTTTTCTTAAATGTACTGAGGCTTGATTTGTGACCCAAGATGTGATCTTTCCTGAAGAATGTTCCGTGCGTACTTGAGAAGAAAGTGTAATATGCTGTTTTTGGATGGAATGTCCTATAAATATCAATTAAATCTGTCTGATCTATTGTGTCATTTAAAGCTTCTGTTTCCTCATTTTCATTTTGGATGATCTTTCCATTGGTGTAAGTGAGGTGTTAAAGTCCCCCACTATTACTGTGTTACTGCTGATTTCCTCTTTTATAGCTGTTAGCAGTTGCCTTATGTATCGAGGTGCTCCTATGTTGGGTGCATATATATTTATAATTGTTATATCTTCTTCTTGGATTGATCCCTTGATGATAATGTAGTGTCCTTCCTTGTCTCTTTATTTTAAAGTGTATTTTATCTGATATGAGTATAGCTACTCCAGCTTTCTTTTGATTTCCATTTGCATGGAATATCTTTTTCCATCTCCTCACTCTCAGTCTGTATGTGTCCCTAGGTCTGAAGTGGGTCTCTTGTAGACAGCATATAGATGGGTTTTGTTTTTGTATCCATTCAGCAAGCCTGTGTCTTTTGGTTGGAGCATTTAATCCATTCACATTTAAGGTAATTATCAATAGGTGTGTTCCTATAACCATTTTCTTAATTGTTTTGGGTTTGTTTTTGTAGATCCTTTTCTTCTCTTGTGTTTCCCACTTAGAGAAGTTCCTTTAGCATGTGTTGTAGAGCTGGTTTGGTGGTGCTGAATTCTCTTAGCTTTTGCTTGTCTGTAAAGCTTTTGATTTCTCCATCCAATCTGAATGAGATGCTTGCCAGGTAGAGTAATCTTGGTTGTAGGTTCTACCCTTTCATCACTTTAAGTATATCATGCCACTCCCTTCTGGCTTGTAGTGTTTCTGCTCAGAAATCAGCTGTTAACCTTAGAGGAGTTCCCTTGTATGTTATTTGTCGTTTTTCCCTTGCTTTTTCAATTTTTTTCTGTAATTTTTGCCAATTTGATTACTATGTGTCTTGGTGTGTTTCTCCTTGGGTTTATCCTGTATGGTACTCGCTGCGCTTCCTGGACTTGGGTGGCTATTTTTTTTCCCATGTTAGGGAAGTTTTTTACTATAATCTCTTCCAATATTTTTTCTGCTCCTTTCTCTCTCTCTCCTCCTCCTGGAACCCCTATTATGCGAATGTTGTCCTGGAGGTCTCTTAGGCTGTCTTCATTTCTTTTCATTCTTTTTTCTTTAGTCTGTTCTGCAGCAGTGAATTCCACCATTCTGTCTTCCAGGTCACTTATCTGTTCTTCTGCCTCAGTTATTCTGCTATTGATTCCTTCTAGTGTAGCTTTCATTTCAGTTATTGTATTGTTCATCTCTGTTTGTTTGTTTAATTCTTCTAGGTCTTTGTTAAACATTTCTTGCATCTTCTCGATCTTTGCCTCCATTGTTTTTCCGAGGTCCTGGATCATCTTCACTATTATTCTGAATTCTTTTTCTGGAAGGTTGCCTATCTCCACTTCATTTAGTTGTTATTCTGGGGTTTTATCTTGTTCCTTCATCTGGTACATAGCCCTCTGCCTTTTCATCTTGTCTATCTTTCTGTGAATTTGGTTTTTGTTCCACAGGCTGCAGGATTGTAGTTCTTCTTGCTCCTGCTCTCTGCCCACTGGTGGATGAGGCTATCTAAGAGGCTTGATGGGAGGGACTGGTGGTGGGTAGAGCTGACTGTTTCTCTGGTGGGCAGAGCTCAGTAAAACTTTAATCCACTTCACTGTTGATGGGTGGGGCTGGGTTCCCTCCCTGTTGTTTGGCCTGAGGCAACCCAACACTGGAGCCTACCTGGGTTCTTTGGTGGGGCCAATGACAGACTCTGGGAGGGCTCAAGCCAAGGAGTACGTCCCAGAACTTCTGCTGCCAGTGTCCTTGTCCCCTTGGTGAGCCACAGCCACCCCCTGCCTCTGCAGGAGACCCTCCAACACTAGCAGGTAGGTCTGGTTCAGTGTCCCCTGGGTTCACTGCTCCTTCCTCTGGGTCCTGATGCGCACACTGCTTTGTGTGTGCCCTGCAAGAGTGGAGTCTCTTTTCCCTCCTGTCCTGTCGAAGTCCTGCAATCAATTCCCACTAGGCTTCAAAGTTTGATTCTCTAGGAATTCCTCCTCCCATTGCTGGATGCCCAGGTTGGGAAGCCTGATGTGGAGCTCAGATCCTTTACTCCAGTGGGTGGACTTCTGTGGTATGTGTTCTCTAGTCTGTGAGTCACCCACCCAACAGTTATGGGATTAGATTTTGCTGTGATTGTGCCCCTCCTACCATCTCACTGTGGCTTCTCCTTTGTCTTTGGATGTGGGGTATCTTTTTTGGTGAGTTCTAGTGTCTTCCTGTCGATGACTGTCCAGCAACTAGTTGTGATTCTGGTGTTCTCGCAAGAGGGAGTGAGAGCACATCCTTCTACTCCGCCATCTTGGTTCGTCTTCCCATATGATCTTATGGAAAAACCCAAACGAACTTTTTGGCCAACCCCAGTATTTATATGTATATATTTAGTAGGAGGTCCATCAGCTTTTCAGTCCTGGGAACTCCACGATCAATCATTTGGATGGTTGTGTTTTTTTTACAGTGAAATCACAGGACTAGTTCAATGGCATCTCCCACATTCATCTCTCACCTTCTGAAGATGGCTTCACTTTTAAGGACAGTGACGCTAAATACTTTTTCATTTTCGTTTTCTTTTTTCACAGCTTTATTGAGATATATTGACATACAACATTGTGTAAGTTTAAGGTGTACAATGTTGTTGAACTGATACACTTAACATATTGCAAAATGATTACCACCACGGTGTTAGCTAACACCTCCATCACTTCACAAATATACTATTATTACATTTTTGTGGTGAAAATATTTAAAATATACTCTCTCTCTTAGCAACTTTCACATATATAAGAGTAATATCTGTAATCACCATGCTGTACACTTCAGATCTCCAACTTATTCATCTTTTATAACTGGGAGTTTGTCTGTTTGACCAACATTTCTCCATTCAGTCCCCCCTCCCTCCCAGACCTGGTAACAACCATCCTAGACCATTTCTATGAATTTGAATTTTTGAACTTAATGTATAGGTGATATTATACAGTAGCTGTCTTTCTCTGATTTATCACAATTAGCATAATGCCCTCAAGGTCCATCTATGTTGTTGCAGATGGCAGGTTTCCTTCTCAGGACTGAATATTATTTGTGTGTGTGTGTGTGTGTGTGTGAGAAAGAGAGAGTACATACCACATCTTCTTAATCCATTCATCCATGGACAGATACTTAAGACTGTCTGCATATTTTGGCTATTGTGAATAATACTGCAATGAACATGGGAGTGCAGATACCTTTTCAAGATCCTGTTTTCATTTCCTCTGTATATACACCCAGAAGTGGGATTGCTGGATCATATGGTAGCTCTATTTTAAATTTTTGACAAACCTCCCTACTGTTTTCCATAGTGGCTGCACCAATTTGCATTCCCACCAACAATGCTCAAAGATTACCTTCTCTCCTCTTTGCTAACACTTTTTCTCTTGTCTTTTTTTATGACAGCCATTCTAACAGGTGTGAGGTGACATCTCATTGTGGTTTTGATTTGCATTTCCCTGATGATTATTGATGTTCAGCTCTCTTCATATAACTGTTGGCCATCTGTATATCTTCTTTAGAAAAATATCTATTCAGATCCTCTTCACATTTTTTTTTTTTTTTTTTTTTTTACTATTGAATAGTGTGAGTTACATATAAAATTTGGATATTAACCCCTTATCAGAAATGTGGTTTGCCAATATTTTCTCCCATTCAGTAGGTTGTCTTTTCACTCTATGGACTGTTTTCCTTACTGTGCAGAAGCTTTCTAGTTTCGTGCAATCCCATTTGTCTATTTTTGCTTTGGTTGTCTTGCTTTTAATCATACCACGAAAAGTACTGCACAACATCAAGAAAAATTTCCCCTATAATTTCTTCTAAGAGTTTTATGGTTTCAGGTCTTACGTTCTTTAGTCCATTTTGAATTAAATTTTGTATCAGGTGTGAAATAAGGGTCCAATTTCATTCTTCTGTATGTGGTTATCCAGTTTTTGCCAACACCATTTATTGACGAGACTATCTTTTTCCCAATATGTATTCTTGGCACCTTTGTCAAAGATCTGTTGACTGTAAATGCATGAATTTACTTCTGGACTCTCAATTCTGTTCAATTGGTCTAAGTATCTGTTCTTATGCTAATACCATACTGTTTTGATTACTATAGTTTTGTAATACACTTTGAAATCACACAATGTGATGCCTCCAGCTTTGTGTTCTTGCAGAAGATTGCCTTGGCTATTCAGGTCTTTTGTGGTTTCATACACATTTTAGGATTGTTTGTTCTATTTCTATGAAAAACACCACTGGAATTTTGAGAGAAATTGCATTGAATCTATAGGTCACTTTGGGAAGTGTGGACATTTGAGCAGTATTAATTCTTCCAGTCCCAAAGCACAGAATATATTTCCATTTATTTGTGTCTTCACATCCTTTCATCATTGTCTTATAGTTTTCAGTGTACTGATCTGTTGCCTCCTTGGTTAAAGACATTCCCAGGCATTTTATTCTCTTTGATGCAAATATAAATGGGATTGTTTTCTTAATTTCTATTTCTGATTGTTTTTAGTGTATAGAAAGACAACTGATTTTTTGGAGATATAATTGACATATAACATTAGTTTTAGGTGTACAACGTAATGATTTCATATATATATATATACATATATATATAAAATGAAAGGATTACAACAATAAGTTTAGTCAGTATCCATCACCAGACGTAGTTAACAGTTTTTTTCTTGTGATGAGAACTTTTAAGAACTACTCTCTTGGTGACTTTCAAATATACAATATAGTATTGTTAACTAGAGTCACATGTTGTACATTACATCCCCAGGACTTATCTTACAACTGGAATTTTGTGCCTTTTACCACTTTCATCCATTACAACCACCACCTTTGGCAGCCACCGATTTATTCTCTGTATCTTTTAAAATTTAGAGTCAACATATAAATGATAACATGGTATTTATCTTTCTCTGATTTATTTCACTTAGCATAATGCCCCCAAGGTCCATCTGTGTTGACCCACGTCGCAAGACAGTGAGATATCCTTCTTTTTTTAAATGGCTGAATAATATTCCATTGTGTGTGTGTGTGTGTGTGTGTGTGTATATATATATATATATATATATATATATATATATATATATATATATATATATATACAGATTCATGGACTGTGGTTGTTCCCATATCTTGGCTGTTGTAAGCAATGCTGCAATGAACATGGGCATGCAGGTATCTTTTCAAAATAGCGATTTTGTTACTTTCAGATAAATATCCGGAAGTGGGATTGCTGGATTATGTGGTACTTTTATGTTTAATTTTTTGAGGAACCTCTCTGTTTTCTATAGTGGCTGCACCCATTTACACTCCTGCCAACAGTGCACAAGGGTTCCCTTTTCTCCACATCCTTGCCAACATTTTGTGATTTTTATCTTTTTGATAATAGTCATTCTAACAAGTGTGAGGTGATATCTTGTGGTTTTGATTTGCATTTCTCTGATTATTAGTGATGCTGAGTACCTTTTTATGTATCTGTCAGCCATCTGTATGTCTTCTTTAGATCCTCTGTACGTATGTTAATCTTTTTTTTTTTGGATTGAGTTGTATGAGTTCTTTATATTTTTTGGATGTTAACCCATTATCAGATGTATGATTTGCAGATATTTTCTTCCATTCCATTGGGTGCCTTCTCCTTTCACTGATGGCTACTTTGTTGTGCAAAATATTTTTAGCTTGATGTAGTCTCACTTGTTTATATTAGCTTTTGTTTTGGGGATCAAATCTAAAAAAACTTTGCCAATATTGACGCCAAGAAGCTTACCCCTTAGGTTTGGTTTTTTAAAAAATAAATTTATTTTCAATTTTGGCTCTGTTGAGTCTTTGTTGCTGCACGCAGGCTTTCTCTAGTTGTGGTGAGCGGGGGCTTCTCATTGTGGTGGCCTCTCCTGCTGTGGAGCACAGGCTCTAGGCATGCAGGCTTCAGTAGCTGTGGTACGCAGGCTCAGTAGTTGTGGTGCACAGGCTTAGTTGCTCCGCAGCATGTGGGATCTTCCCAGACCAGGGCTTGAACCTGTGTCCCCCAGGCAGATTCTTAACCACTGCCCCACCAGGGAAGTCCCTATTTGTGTCATCTTTTATTTCTTTCATCAGTATCTTTTAGTTTTCTGAGTATGTCTTTTGCCTCCTTAGATAGGTTTATTCCTAGGTATTTTATTCTTTCTGATAGGATGGGAAATGTGATAGTTTCCTTAATTTCTCTTTCTGATCTTCTGTTGTTAGTGTATAGGAATGCAAGAGATTTATGTGTATTAATTTTGTATCCTGCAACTTTACTGAATTACTGATGAGCTCTAGTAGTTTTCTGGTAGCATCTTTAGGATTTTCTGTGTACAGTATGTCATCTGCAAACAGTGACAATTTTACTTCTTTTCCAATTTGGATTCCTTTTATTTCTTTTTCTTCTCTGATCGCCTAGATTAAGACTTCCAAGACTATGGTGAATAACAGTGGTGTGGTGAGACTGGACATCCTTGTTTTGTTCCTGATCTTAAAGGAAATGCTTTCAGTTTTTCACCATTGAGAATGATGTTTGCTGTGGGTTTGTCATACATGGCCTTTATTATGTTGAGGTATGTTCCCTCTAAGCCAAATTTCTGGAGAGTTTTTATCATGAATTGGTATTGAATTTTATCAAAAGCTTTTTCTCCATCTATTGAGATGATCATATTTTTATTCTTCAATTTGTTAAAGTGGTGTATCACACTGACTGATTTGCAGATATTGAAAACTCCTTGCATCCCTGGGATAAATCCCACTTGATCATGGTATACGATCCTTTTAATGTACTGTTGGATTTGGTTTGCTATTATTGTGCTGGAGATTTTTGCATCTATGTTCATCAGTGATACTGGTCTACAATTTTCTTTTTTTGTGGCATCTTTGTCTAGTTTTGGTATCAGGGTGATGATGGTGGCCTCGTAGAATGAGTTTGGGAGTGTCCTGGAGAAAAGTCTCTTCAATAAGTGGTGCTGGGAAAGCTGGACAACTACATGTAAAAGAATGAAATTAGAACATTCTCTAACACCACATACAAAAATAAACTCAAAATGGATTAAAGACTTAAATGTAAGACTGGATACTGGAGGAAAACATAGGCAGAACACTCTTTGACATAAATTGCAGCAGTATCTTTTTGCATCCACCTTCCAGAGGAATGAAAATAAAAACAAAAGTAAAAAAATGGGACCTAATTAAACTTAAAACCTTTTGCACAGCAAAGGAAACCATAAACAAAGCAAAAAGACAACCCACAGAATGGGAGAATATATTTGCAAACTAAGTGACCAACAAGGGATTAATCTCCAAAATATACAAACAGCTCATGCAGCTCAATATCAAAAGAAAAAAACAGCCCAATCAAAAATGGGCAGAAGATCTAAATAGACATTTCTCCAAAGAAGACATACAGATGGCCAAAAAGCACATGAAAAGCTGCTCAACATCACTAATTATTAGAGAAATGAAAATCAAAACTACAGTGAGGTATCACCACTCAGAATGGCCATCATCAAAAAGTCTACAAACTGTAAATGATGTAGAGAAAAGGGAACCCTCCTACACTGTTCATGGGAATGTAAATTGGTACACCCACTATGGAGAAAAGTATGGAGGTTCCTTAAAAAACTAAAACTAGAACTACCATATGACCCAGCAATCCCACTTCTGGGCATCTATCTGGAGAGAATCATAATTCGAAAAGATACATGCACCCCAATGTTCCTGGCAGCACTATTTACAATAGCCAAGAACCTAAATGTCCATCAAAAGAGGAATGGATAAAGAAGATGTGGTACAAGTGTACAACAGACTATTACTCAGCCATAAAAAGAATGAAATAATGCCCATTTGCAGCAACATGGGTGGACCTACAGATTATCAACCTAAGTGAAGTAAGTCAGAGAAAAACAAGTATCACATGATATCACTATAAGTGGAATCTAAAAAAAATGATACAAATGAACTTATTTGGAAAACAGAAACAGACTCAGGGGCTTTGAAAACAAACTTATGGTTACCAAAGGGGAAAGGTGGGGGCGGGGAGGGATAAATTAGGAGTTTGGGATTAACATATACACACTACTATATATAAAATAATCAACAAGGACCTTCTCTATAGCATAGGGAACTCTACTCAGTATTCTGTAATAACCTATATGGGAAAAGAATCTGAAAAAGAATGGATATATGTGTAACTGGAACACTATGCTGTATACCTGAAACTAAAAAAAACATTGTAAATCAACTGTACTCCTATATAAAATAAAAATTAAATAAAAAAAAAGATACTCCATGGTTTATCTTCCTACATGCTTATCAATTTGTATACTGTTGATTCCCTTTTGGGGCAGGTCACTCTTCACTTTCTGCTTTCATTTAGCAATTTTGCCTATTAAGTTGTAATCTGGGTCCAAATCATTTTCCAGTAAAGCCAAAGCTTGAGGATCACCCAGCTGGAAGGGAAACTGGATCCACAGAGGGCCTTTAGCATATTTCCATGAAAGGGCTTTGCCTGCACTGAGGTGCAAATACCCGGATTCTGGAACCCTTTCTAGTCATCACCAGATGGGCTGGAAGTGACTGTCTCTTGAAAAATTGAGTTTTTGTTTCTTACCTAAACCACCTTGGTTTCTAACAGAAAAAAAAAGATACTCTAACTATTTGTCACCCCTATCCAAAAGGACAGAGCTCCAGTGACCCAATAAGCAAGTGACCAAAACCCAAAATAGAAAAATGCACAGGGAACATGGATAGTCCACAGGCAGGGGAATGTAAATCTCTCTTAAATGGAGGAAAAGCTTGGGCCTACTCTTAATAATTGCAAAGTCGACCCACAATGAATTTTTTTTTTTCTTTTCACAAAGTCAAATTTTGATTTTACTCTTTGGTAAAATCAGAGTCAGGATTTAGGGAAACAGGCATTCTCATATACTGTAGGGTAGAGTGTAAACTTTGATAAAGAGAAATTTGTATCAAAATGAAAACTGCATATACCCTTTGATCTAGTCATTCTGGGACTTCATCTGATATATATACTCCCATGTGAGCAAATTACGTGTGTGTGTGTGTGTGTGTATATAACAACTTAACACTGTAATAAGAAGGTTGAGGAATGACATTAGCATCATGGCCATATAAAATATCCCTCACTCCCCTGTCCACCAACAAAAAGTTGGCATTTATCCACGAACAAAAGTAACTTGGAGAGAACTGTGGGGTCTACCAAGGGACCCAGGGGGAGCCTTGCCCACCCACGTATTGATGTCGACAGACATCAGTCCTGGCTGTGGACCCTGCAGTGGTCTGTGAGCTGCCTCCAGCCCCTCTCAGGCAAAGGATCTCAACAGATATTTCTCCAAAGAAGATATACAAATGGCCAACATATATATGAAAAGGTGCTACGTATCACTGATCATCAGGAAAATACAAATCAAAAACCATAATGAGATTATCACTCACACCTGTTAGGATGATTCTCATCAAAAAAATAAGAGATAGGGTCCCAGTTCAAGATGGTGGCCTAAGAGGATCCTGAGCTCACCTCCTGCCATGGACACACCAAATCTACAGCTACATACAGAACTTCTTCCCCTGAAAGAAACCCCAAAACTAGCTGACTTCTACATATGAGGCAACAGAGAAAAAACCCACATCGTAGGAGGTAGGAGAACCTGAGACAATCTCATCATAAACCTAATGCAACAACCTGCAATCAAGAGGGAACTGACAACTCTGAGCTTATTCCTGATGAGCAAAGGGGTTCAACGCCACATCAGGCACCCTAACTTTCAAGACCTGCACTTGAGAGGTGAGCCCTGAAATTTCCAAGTTTGAAAGCCACCAGGGCTTGCGTACATGAGATCCAGAGGCTATGAGTGAGCTGAGAAACAGTTCCTAAAGGGCTCACACAGACTCACCTGGCTACCCACCACCACAGCCCAGTGCAGAGGCAGCCAGCTGAAAAGCACCCAATTTATCTTAAAGCTTTGGCCTGAGGAGCAGACTTCTAACTGAACACACAACTAGAGGCCAACTGAAATGCTCTCCAAAGACTATGGCCAGCAGGTGCCACCACCATGCTTTCCCTCTGCCCACTCCAGGTCGTGGTGTCTCTAAGAAAGGGGCTTATGTATATACCTGCCACCCTAGCTTTTGTGTCTGCCACCCAGAGAACACATCCTTTGATAGCGTGGCTCTTGTGGCCAATGGAGCTTGTCTTCATGGGTTCATCAGGATGGTATCAAACAAAGAAATAGTTAACTGGCTATCATCATAGGGTTCAAAAGCAGCGGGAGCAGACAAAAATGCCCATCTCCCAGTATTCTCCTGAAAGAGATGTACTTGAAAGCTATAAAAGCTGCTGTCTGTGGGTCTGGCTTCCAATCAGCCTGAATCTAAGTTCTGACTGAAATCCTCCCCCTGGCAGGTCGGAACACACTCAACTACTGGTTAAGAATAAAGTAGGCTTCTTGGACAATCACGAAGGTTTGAGAGACAACCCAGAGCTAGGGCAGAGTTGACCAATAAGATTCATCTCCTACACAAAGCCACTCCTTCAAGACTGGGAGAGGTAGTTGTTTTATCTAATGTATATAAACCAACACAGAGCATCAAGGAAAACGAAGAAACAGAGGAATATGTTCCAAAGGAAAGAACAAGGTGAAACCTCAGACAAAGGCCTTAATGAAATGGAGATAAGTAATTTGTCTGATAAAGAGCTCACAAGATGGTGAGAAAGATGCTCACGGATCTCAGGAGAACAATCCATGAATGAGGATTTCAACAGAGATTGAAAATATAAGTACCAAATAGAAGTGACAGAGCTGAAGAATAGAATAACTGATCTGAAAAATATACAATAGAGGTGTTCAGAAGACTAGATGAAGCAGAAAAAGGGATCACTGAACTCAAAGCCAGGGCACTGGAACTCATCCAATCAGAACAGCAAAAAGAAAAAAAGAATGAAGGTAGCTTATGAAACAACATCAAGCAAAGGGATTCCAAAAGAGGAAGAAAGGGGCAGAAAACTCATTTGAAGAAATAACGGCTGAAAACTTCCCTAACCTAGATCCAGATCCAGGAAGCCCAGAGACTATTAAGTAAGATGAACCCAAAGGAAGATACATTGTAATTCAAGTATCAAAAGTTAAAGACAAGGAGAGACTCTTAAAAGCAACAAGAAAATACAATTTGTTATGTACAAGGGAATCCTACAGGACTATGAGCAGATTTTTCCGCAGAAATTTCACAGCCCAGAGGGTGTGGCATGATATATAGATATAAAGAGCTGAAAGAAAAAAACTGCCAACTAACAATACTCTACCCAGGAAAACTGTCCTTCAGAACTGAAGGAGAGATAAAGAGTTTTCTACACAAGCAAAAGCAAAAGAAGTTCATCATCACAGAAGAAACGTCAAGAGGGAGTTATTCAAGCTGAAAAGAAAAGGTGATAGTAATAAGAAAACATGAAGTTATGAATCTCACTGGTAAAGGTAAGTATACAGTAAAATTCAGAATAATCTAATTTCATAAAGGCAGTGGGTGGTTAATCACTTATTAAGTCAGTAGGAAGGTTAAAAGATAAAAGTAGTAAAAATAACTATATAATTTGTTAATGGATATATAAAAGATGTACACTGTGACATCAAAAGCATTGGAAAATAAGTTATCAACTTAAAATAGACTGTTGTAAGTTGTTTTATATAAATCTCATTTATATAAAATGAGTAGTTTTGCTTTGCTAACTACAAAGCAAAAACCTATAAGTAGATACACAAAATATAAAGAGAAAAGACTAAGCATACCACTACAGAAAATCATCAGACAGTAAAGAGAGCAAGAAAAGAAAGGAACAGAGGGATTACAAGACAACCAGAAAGAAATTAACAAAATGGCAATAAGTACACACCTATAAATAATTACATTAAATGTAAATGGACTAAAGTTTCCAATTAAAAGACAGACTGGCTGAATGGATACAAAAAATGACCCATCTATATGCTGCCTAAAAGAGATTCACTTCAGGGGAGTTCCCTGATGGTCCAGTGGTTAGGACTCAGCACTTTCACTGTCAGGGCCTGGGTTTGACCCCTGGTTGGGGAACTACGATCAAGCAAGCCGAGCAGCATGGGCAAAAAAATAAATAAAATATAAAATATAAGAGACTCACTTCAGCTTTAAGGACACATAGAGACTAAAAGTAAAGGTATGGAAAAAGATATTCCACACAAATGGAAAACAAAAGCAAGCTGGAGTAGCTGTATTTATACCTTAAGAAACAAATGTCATTATATAAGGACAAAGAATCAATTCCTCAAGAGGATATCATGTACCTAACACAGGAACATCTAAATATTTAAAGCAAATATTAACAGATGGGAGAAATAGAGAGCAATACAGTAATATTAGGGGATTTCAGTACTCCCACATCCACAATGAAGAGATCATATAGACAGAAAAATAAGGAAACATTGGGCTTAAGTGTATCTGGTCTAACATGTAGTTTAACATTTACAGAACATTCCATCTGAAAGGAACAGAACATAGAGTCCTCTCAAATGTATAGGAAACATTCTCCAGGACAGGTAATATGTTTGGTCACAAAACAAGTCTTAATAAGAAGGCTGAAATCTTGTCAAGCAGCTTTTCTGACTACAATGGTATAAAAGTAGAAATCAATTACAGAAGAAAACTGGAAAATTCACACATATATGGAGAATAAACATGCTCCTGAACAACCAAGGACTCAAAAGAGAAATCAAGGAATAATACATACCAGGGACTTCCCTGGTGGTCCAGTGGGTAAGACTCCGCACTCCCAATGCAGGGGGACTGGGTTCAATCCCTGGTTGGGGAACTTGATCCCGCATGCATGCCGCAACTAAGAGTTCACATGCCACAACTAAGAAGCCCGCATGCCTCAACTAAAGATCCCGCATGTCGCAACGAAGATCCTGAGTGCTGCAACTAAGACCCGGCATAGCCAAAATAAATAAATGAAGTAACAAATAAATAAATATTAAAAAAGAAATAATATATACCATAACTTATGGCATGCAACAGAATCTGTTGTAAGAGGGAGGAAGTTCATAGTGATGAACGCCGACATGATGAAACAAGAAAGATCATGAATAAACCTAATTTGACACCTCAAGGAACTAGAAAAAGAAAAAAATGAAGCCCAAAGTCAGTAGAAGGAAGGAAATAACAAAGATTGGAGCAGAATAAATGAAATAGACACTAAAAAGACAATAATGGGATTAGATCAAGATGGCAGAGTAGAAGGACCTTGTGTTCACCTCCTCTCACGAACACACCAAAATCACAACTGACTGCTAAACACCCATCAGTAAAAAAGACTGGGACCTACTGAAAAAAAAAAAAAATCTTCTACGACTAAAGACATTAAGGAGAAACCACAATAAGACAGCACTGGTGATATAATCAAATCCCATACCCCCCGGGGTGGGTGACCTACAAACTGGAGAATAATTATAGTGCAGAGGCTCCCCCACAGGAGTGAGGGTTCTGAGCTTCATGTCAGCTCCCCAGCCTGGGGGTCTGGTACTGGGAAGAGAAGCCCCCAGAGCATTTGGCTCTGAAGACCAGTGGGGCTTAATTTCAGGAGCTCCACAGGACTGGGGGAAACAGAGGTTTCACTGTTAAAGGTGTACAAAAATTTCACACTCAATGGGACCAAAAGCAAAAGCAGTAACTTCATAGGAGCCTGGGACAGACATACCTGCTGGTCTTGGAGGGTCTCCAGGGGAGGAAGGGGGTGGCTATGGCTCTCTCTGGGGACATAAAAGCTGGTGGCGGACATATCAGGGAGTATTCATGTGCATGCGCTCTTCTGTAGGATGATATCTTGCTTGGGTCATTAGCACCAAGACCTGGCCCCACCCTACAGCCTGTAGGCTCCAGTGCTGGGACACCGCATGCCAAACAACTAACTGGGCAGGAACACAGCCTCACCCATCAGTAGAAAGGCTGCCTAAAGACTTCCTGAGACCACAGCCACTTCTAGACATGCCCCTAGATGCAGCCCTGCCCACAAGAGGGCCAGGATGCAGCTCCATCCACCAGTGGGCAGGCACCAGCCCCTCACACCAGGAAGCCTGCACAAGCCTCTAGAACAGCCTCACCCACCAGGGGACAGACACCAGAAGTAAGGAAATTACAATCCTGAAGCCTACGGAATGGAGCCTGCAAACACAGGCCAGACCCTACCCTGGGACCAGCTGGCCTCTGGCCCTTGGGTAACAAGAGGGGACACATAGGACATCCCCTACAGAAGGCCACTTTGCCAAGGTCGAGAAACGTAACTAACCCATCACATACATAAAATACAAATAGAGATTTAATCAAAATGAGGTAGCAGAGGAATATGTTTCAGACGAAGGAACAACATAAAACCACAGAAGAACTAAGTAATGTGGACATAGGTGATCTACCTGAGAAAGAGTTCAGAGTAATGATCATAAAGATGATCCAAGAACTCGGGAGAAGAATGGATGCACAGAGCAAGAAGTTAGAAGTTTTTAAAAGAGTTAGAAGATATAAACAAAAACCAGACTTGAAGAATAACTGAAATGGAATGCTAGAAGGAATCAACAGTAGAATAAATGAGGCAGAAAAATGGATCAGTGAGCTGAAAGAGTAGTGGAAATCACTGCCACAGAATAAAGAAAAAAGAATGAAAAAAATGACAGTTTAAGAGACCTCTGGGATGACATTAAGTGCACTAATATTCACATTAGAGGGGTCCCAGAAGGAGAAGAGAGAAAGAAAGGGACTGAGAAAATATTTGAAGAGATAATAGCTGAAAACTTCCCTAGCCTGGTAAAGCAAACAGTCACCCAAGTCCAGGAGGGTGCAGAGAGTCCCATACAGCAGTGGTTTCCCAACCTTTTTGGCACCAGGGACCAGTTTCGTGGAAGACAATTTTTCCACGGATGGAGGTGGGAGGGTGGGGGATGGTCAGGCAGTAATGCGAGCATCGGGGAGCAGCAGATGAAGCTTCGCTCGCTGGCCTGCTGCTCAGCTCCTGCTGTGTGGCCCAGTTCCTAACAGGCTGTGGACTGATACCGGTCCGCAGCCTGGGGGTCGGGGACCCCTACCATACAGGATTAACCCAAAGAGGAACACACACAGGCACACAGTAATCAAACTGACAAAAATTCAAGACAAAGAGAAAATATTAAAAGCAAAAAAACAACATACAATGGAATTCCAATAAAGTTATCAGTTGCTTTTTCAGCAGAAACTCTGCAGGCCAGAAGGGAGTAGCAGGACATATTTAAAATGATGAAAGGAAAACACCTACAACCAAGAATACTCTACCCAGCAAGACTCTCATTCAGATCTGACAGAGACATCAGAAGCTTTACAGATAAGCAAAAGCTAAAAGAGTTCAGCACCACCAAACCACCTTTACAACAAATGCTAAAGCAACTTCTTTAGGTGGGAAAAAAAAAAGGCCACATCTAGAAACAAGAAAATTAGGAAATGGAAAGGCTCACCAGTAAAAGCTCATACAGTGAAGGTAGGAAATCACCAACAGGTAAACTAATAGGGAAGTTAAAAGACGAAACTGGTAACATCGGTGGACGTTCAAGATGGTGGAGGAGTTAAGATGTGGAGATCACCTTCCTTCCCACAAATACATCAGAAATACAGCTACATGTGGAACAGCTCCTACAGAACACCTACGGAATGCTGGCAGAAGACCTCAGATTTCCCAAAAGGCAAGAAACTCCCCACGTACCTGGGTAGGGCAAAAGAAAAAACAAAAAACAGAGACAGAAGAATAGGGATGGGACCTGCACCTCTGGGAGTGAGCTGTGAAGGAGGAAAGGTTTCCACACACAAGGAAGACCCTTCACTGGCGGAGACGGGGGTGGCGGGGGAGTAAGCTTCAGAGCCATGGAGGAGAGCGCAGCAACAGGGGTGCAGAGGGCAAAGCAGAGAGATTCCCGCACAGAGGATCGGTGCCGACCTGCACTCACCAGCCCGAGAGGCTTGTCTGCTCACCTGCCAGGGCGATGGGGGCTGGAGCTGAGGCTTGGGCTTCGGAGGTCAGATCCCAGGGAGACGACTGGGGTTGGCTGTGTGAACACAGCCTGAAGGGGGCTAGTGCGCCAGAGTTAGCTGGGAGGGAGTCCAGGAAAGAACCTGGACCTGCCTAAGAGGCAAGAGACCATTGTTTCGGGGTGTGTGAGGAGAGGCGGGGGATTAAGAGCACCACCTAAATGAGCTCCAGAGATGGGCACGAGCCGCAGCTATCAGCACGGAAAACAGAGAAGGGCATGAAACGCTAAGGCTGCTGCTGCCGCCACCAAGAAGCCTGTGTGCCAACACAAGTCACTATCCACAGCTCCGCTCCTGGGAGCCTCTGCAGCCTGCCACTGCCAGGGTCCCGTGATCCAGGGACAGCTTCCCCAGGAGAATACACGGTGCACCTCAGGCTGGTACAACGTCATGCTGGCCTCTTGCCACCACAGGCTCGCCCCCCAATTCGGTAACCCTCCCTCCCCCCAGCCTGAGTGAGCCAGAGCCCCCTAATCAGCCGGTCCTTTAACCCCGTCCTGTCTGGGTGGGGAAAAGATGCCCTTAGGCGACCTACACGCAGAGGCGGGGCCAAATCCAAAGCTGAACCCCAGGAGCTGTGCGAACAAAGAAGAGAAAGGGAAATCTCTCCCAGCAGCCTCAAAAGCAGCGGATTAAATCTCCACAATCAACTTGATGTACCCTGCATCTGTGGAATACCTGAAAAGACAACGAATCATCCCAAAATTGAGTCAGTGGACTTTGGGAGCAACTGTAGACTTGGGTTTTGCTTTCTGCAAACGTCTAACTTGTTTCTGGTTTTATGTTTATCTTAGTTTAGTATTTAGAGTGTATTATCGTTGGTAGATTTGTTTATTGATTTTTGGTTGCTCTCTTCCTTTTTTCCCTATATATAGTTATATATATATTTTTCCTTCTTCTCTTTTTGTGAGTGTGTATACTTCTTTGTATGATTCTGTCTGAATGGCTTTGCTTTTACTATTTGTCCTAGGGTTCTGTCCGTTTTTTTTTCTTTTTCAGTATAGTTTTTAGTGCTTGTTATCATTGGTGGATTTGTTTTTTGGTTTTGTTGCTCTCTTTCTTTTTTTATTACTTTTTAAACATTTTATTTATTATTTTTTATTTTAATAACCTTATTTTATTTTTTCTTTCTTTTCTTCTCCCTTTTCTTCTGAGCTGTGTGGCTGACAGTGTCTTGGTGCTCCAGCTGGGTGTCAGCCCTGTGCCTCTGAGGTGGGAGAGCTGAATTCAGCACACTGGTTCACCAGAGACCTCCCAGCTCCACATAATATCAAACAGTGACAAGCTCTCCAAGAAATCTCCATCTCAATTCTAAGACCCAGATCCACTCAACGACCAGCAAACTACAATGCTGGACACCCTATGCTAAACAACTAGCAAGACAGGAATAAAACCCCACCTGTTAGGAGACAGGCTACCTAAAATCATAATAAGGTCACAGACGCCCCCAAACACACCACCAGACACGGTCTTGCCCACCAGAAAGATCCAGCCTCATCCACCAGAACACAGGCACTAGTCCCCTCCACCAGGAAGCCTACACAACCCACTGAACCAACCTTAGCCACTGGGGGCAGACACCAGAAACAACGGGATCTACGAACCTGCAGCCTGTGAAAAGGAGACCCCAAAAACACTAAGTTAAGCAAAATGAGAAGACAAAGAAATACACAGCAAATGAAGGAGCAAGGTAAAAACCCACCAGACCAAACAAATGAAGAGGAAATAGACAGTCTACCTGAAAAAGAATTCAGAGTAATGATAGTAAAGATGACCAAAGTCTTGGAAATAAAATGGAGAAAATACAAGAAACATTTAACAAGGACCTAGAAGAACTAAAGAGCAACCAATGATGAACAACACAATAAACGAAATTAAAAATTCTCTAGAAGGAATCAATAGCAGAATAACTGAGGAAGAACAACGGGTAAGTGACCTGGAAGATAAAACAGTGGAAATAACTACTGCAGAGCAGAATAAAGAAAAAAGAATGAAAAGAACTGAGGACAGTCTCAGAGACCTCTGGGACAACATTAAACACACCATCATTCGAATTATAGGGGTCCCAGAAGAAGAAGAGAAAAAGGGACTGAGAAAATATTTGAAGACATTATAGTTGAAAACTTCCCTAATATGGGAAAAGAAACAGTTAATCAAGTCCAGGAAGTGCAGAGAGTCACATACAGGATAAATCCAAGGAGGCACAGGCCAAGACACATATTAATCAAACTCTCAAAAATTACAAAGAAAAAATATTAAAAGCAGCAAGGGAAAAGGAACAAATAACATAAAAGGGAATCCCCATAAGGTTCACAGCTGATCTTTCAGCAGAAACTCTGCAAGCCAGAAGGCAGTGGCAGGACATATTTAAAGTGATGAAAGGGAAAAACCTACAACCAAGATTACTCTACCCAGCAAGGATCTCATTCAGATTCGATGGAGAAATTAAAACCTTTACAGACAAGCAAAAGCTGAGAGAGTTCAGCACCACCAAACCAGCTTTACAACAAATGCTAAAGGAACTTCTCTAGGCAGGAAACACAAGAGACGGAAAAGACCTACAATAACAAACCCAAAACAATTAAGAAAATAGTAATAGGAGCATACATATTGATAATTACCTTAAATGTAAATGGATTAAATGCTGCAACCAAAAGACACAGACAGGCTGAATGGCTACAAAAACAAGACCCATACAAATGCTGTCTACAAGAGATCCACTTCAGACCTAGGGACACATACTGACTGAGAGTGAGGGATGGAAAAAGATAATCCATGCAAATGGAAATCAAAAGAAAGCTGGAGTAGCTTTACTCATATCAGATAAAATACTTTAAAATAAAGAATGTTACAAGAGACAAGGAAGGACACTACATAATGATCAAGAGATCAATCCAAGAAGATAAAACAATTGTAAATATTTATGCACCCAACATAGGAGCGCCTCAAAACATAAGGCTACTGCTAACAGCTATAAAAGGGGAAACTGACAGTAACACAATCATAGTAGGGGACTTTAACACCCCACTTTCACCAATGGACAGATCATCCAAAATGAAAATAAAGAAGGAAACACAAGCTTTAAATGATGGACTTAATTAATATTTATAGGACATTCCATCCAAAAACAACAGAATAGAGTTTCTTCTCAAGTGCTCATGGAAGATTCTCCAGGACAGATCTTATCTTGGGTCACAAATCAAGCCTTGGTAAATTTAAGAAACAAATCGTATCAAGTATCCTTTCTGACCACAACGCTATGAGACTAGATATCAATTACAGGAAAAAAAAATCTATAAAAAATACAAACACGTGGAGGCTAAAGAATATAGTACTTAATAACCAAGAGATCACTGAAGAAATCAAAGGAGAAATAAAAAAATACCTAGAAACAAATGACAATGAAAACATGATGACCCAAAACTTATGGGATGCTGCAAAAGCAGTTCTAAGAAGGAAGTTTAT
Organism: Platanista minor; assembly: GCA_004363435.1. Taxonomy (NCBI): domain Eukaryota; kingdom Metazoa; phylum Chordata; class Mammalia; order Artiodactyla; family Platanistidae; genus Platanista; species Platanista minor. Next base: position 20,355 of record RJWK010004768.1, read on the forward strand.
AGCAACACAATCCTACCTCAAGAAACAAGAAGCATCTCAAATAAACAACCTAACTTTCACCTAAAGCAATTAGAGACAGAACAAAAAACCCCCAAAGTTAGCAGAAGGAAAGAAATCATAAAGATCAGATCAGAAATAAATGAAGGAAACAATACCAAAGATCAGTAAAACTAAAAGCTGGCTCTTTGAGAAGATAAACAAAATTGATAAACCATTAGCCAGACTCATCAAGAAGACTCAACTCAATAGAATTAGAAATGAAAAAGGAGAACAACTGACACTGCAGAAATACAAAGGATCATGAGAGATCACTACAAGCAACTATATGCCAATAAACTGGACAACCTGGAAGAAATGAACAAATTCTTAGAAAAGCACAACCACCGAGACTGCAACCGTCTGAGACTGAACCAGGAAGAAGTATAAAATATAAACAGACCAATCACAAGCACTGAAATTGAGACTGTGATTAAAAATCTTCCAACAAACAAAAGCCCAGGACCAGATGGCTTCACAGGTGAATTCTATCAAACATTTAGAGAAGAGCTAACACCTATCCTTCTCAAGCTCTTCCAAAATATAGCAGAGGGAGGAACACTCCCAAACTCATTCTACAAGGGCACCATCACCCTGATAGCAAAAGCAGACAAATATGTCATAAAGAAAGAAAACTACAGGCCAATATCACTGATGAACACAGATGCAAAAATCCTCAACAAAATACTTGCAAACAGAATGCAACAGCACAGTAAAAGGATCATACATCATGATTAAGTGGGGTTTATCCCAGGAATGCAAGGATTCTTCAATATATGCAAATCAATCAACATGATACACCATATTAACAAATAGAGGAGAAAAACCATATCATCTTAATAGACGCAGAAAAAGCTTTTGACAAAATTCAACGCCCATTTATGATAAAAACCCTCCAGAAAGTAGGCATAGAGGGAACTTACCTCAACATAATAAAGGCCATATATGACAAACCCACAGCCAACATCGTTCTGAATGGTGAAAAACTGAAACCATTTCCACTAAGATCAGGAACAAGACAAGGTTGTCCACTCTCACCACTATTATTCAACATAGTTTTGGAAGTTTTAGCCACAGCAATCAGAGAAGAAAAAGAAATAAAAGGAATCCAATTCAGAAAAGAAGTAGTAAAGCTGTCACTGTTTGCAGATGACATGATACTATACACAGAGAGTCCTAAAGATGCTACCAGAAAACTACTAGAGCTAATCAATGAATTTGGTAAAATAGCAAGATACAGTATTAATGCACAGAGATCTCTTGCATTCCTATACACTAATGATGAAAAGTCTGAAAGAGAAATTAAGGAAACATTCCCATTTACCATTGCAACAAAAAGAATAAAATATCTAGGAATAAACCTACCTAAGGAGACAAAAGACCTGTATGCAGAACACTATAAGACACTGATGAAAGAAAATAAAGATGATACAAATAGATGGAGAGATATACCCTGTTCTTGGATCGGAAGAATCAACATTGTGAAAATGACTATACTACCTAAAACAATCTAAAGATTCAGTGCAATCCCTATCAATCTACCAATGGCATTTTTCAACAGAACTAGAATAAAAAATTTCACAATTTGTATGGAAACACAAAAGACCCCAAAGAGCCAAAGCAATCTTGAGAAAGAAAAATGGAGCTGGAGGAATCAGGCTCCCAGACTTCAGACTATACTACAAAGCTACAGTAATCAAGACAGTATGGTACTGGCACAAAAACAGAAATATAGATCAATGGAACAGGATAGAAAGGCCAGAGATAAACCCACACACATATGGTCACCTTATTTTTTATAAAGGAGGCAAGAATATACAATGGAGAAAAGTGGTGCTGGGAAAACTGGACAGCTACATATAAAAGAAGGAAATTAGAACACTCCCTAACACCATACCCAAAAATAAACTCAAAATGGATTCAAGACCTAAATGTAAGGCCAGACACTATAAAACTCTTAGAGGAAAACATAGGCAGAACACCGTTTGACATAAATCACAGCAAGAACATTTTTGACCCCCCTCCTAGAGAAATGGAAATAAAAACAAAAATAAATAAATGGGACCTAATGAAACTTGCACAGCAAAGGAAAACAAACAAGACGAAAAGACAGCCCTCAGAATGGGAGAAAATATTTGCAGATGAAGCAACTGACAAAGGATTAATCTCCAAAATTGACAAGCAGCTCATGCAGCTCAATATGAACAAAATACACAACCAAATCCAAAAATGGGCTGAAGACCTAAACAGACATTTCTCCAAAGAAGACATACAGATGGCCAACAAACACATGAAAGAATGCTCAACATCACTAATAATTAGAGAAATGCAAATCAAAACTACAATGAGGTATCACCTCACACCAGTCAGAATTGCCATCATCAAAAATCTACAAACAATAAATGCTGGAGAGGGTTTGGAGAAAAGGGAACCCTCTTGCACTTTCGGTGGGAATGTAAATTGATACAGCCACTATGGAGAACAGCGTGGAGTCCTTAAAAAACCAACAATAGAACTACCATACAACCCAGCAATCCCACTGCTGGGCATATACCCTGAGAAAACCATAATTCAAAAAGAGGCATGTACCACAATGTTCAATGCAGCTTTATTTACAGTAGCCAGGACATGGAAGCAACCTAAGTGACCATCGACAGATGAATGGATAAAGAAGATGTGGCACATATATACAATGGAATATTGCTGAGCCATAAAGAGAAACGAAATGGAGTTATTTGTAGTGAGGTGGATGGACCTAGAGTCTGTCATACAGAGTGAAGTAAGTCAGAAAGAGAAAAACAAATACCGTATGCTAACACATATATATGGAATCTAAAAAGAAAACAGTTCTGAAGAACGGAGGGGCAGGACAGGAATAAAGACGCAGACGTAGAGAATGGACTTGAGGACATGGGGAGGGGGAAGCGTAAGCTGGGATGAAGTGAGAGAGTGGTATGGACGTATATACACTACCAAATGTAAAATAGCTAGCTAGTGGGAAGCAGCTACATAGCACAGGGAGATCAGCTCTGTGCTTTGTGACTACCTAGAGGGGTGGCATAGGGAGGGTGCGAGGGAGATATGGGGATATGTGTATATGTAGAGCTGATTCACTTTGTTATAAAGGTGAAACTAACACACCATTGTAAAGCAATTATACTCCAATAAAAATGTTAAAAAAAAGAATAAAGAACAAGGGAGAGAAAAATAGAAATAGAAAGCAGAGAAAACATGTTGGCTGAGGCCTTGATTAAGGTAAGAAGGAACAGCAGATAAGTACAGAGCCCATTGTTGGCTTGGTGTTTGGTGACTGGCTGAGTGGACATACTGCATTTCTGGTCAAGTGGAGGAGTATTTACAGGGATGCAAAAGATACCTATGTTTTGGTTTGCTGACGCATCACCCTGAGCAGGAGTGACTCCATCTTGGGCCTAGAAATCTATTTCAACAAGACTAAATCGTTAGTGATAGAATTCCAGGTAACTGACTGTTAAACAGGGGAGATCTTTGGGGAAAAGATAAGGGTGGTCTTTTAGTGCTACTCTGTATTATAAAGGCAAATGATTATCCAAATTATTTTTAAGAGCTCTCCAAGCTGAAAACTGCTGTACCAATTTTTAGAGGAATTGTATATCTAGTGTAGATGATGTAGTTTGAATATCATTTATAATTATTACTGATGTTCCTAGTAGAATCATTACTACTTTAAATAAATTTCTAATGTAAAAGTTAGCTTCTTATCAAGTAGTTAAGTACTTTATACATTATTTTTACAACTAGGCTGCCTCAGCAAATAAATGTTTCTCCTGAATCCAAAAAAAGTAGTAACATCATCTGTATCCACAAGAAGCAGTTAAGGGATGCAGAAAACAATTAGATATAAAATATGATAACAAAACCAGTAATAATGAGGGAAGGAGAGTACAAATGCAGGGTATTTACAATGCATTTCAAATTGAGAGATCAGCAGCTTAAAATAATCATGTATACATGACTGCTATACCAAAACCCCATGTTAACCACAAAACAAAAATCCATAATAGATATACACACAGAAAAGAAAAATAATCCAAACTAAAGATAGTCATCATTTCAGAAGAGAAAAGAAACAAAAGAAGAAAGGGATAAAAAGACCTACAAAAGCAAATTCCAAAAAATTAACAAAATGGCAATAAGAATTGCACTTTGATAATTACCTCAAATGTAAATGGATTAAATGCTCCAACTGAAAGACACAGACTGGCTGAATGGATACAAAAACAAGACCCGTATATATGCTGTATAAAACAGACCCACTTCAGATCTAGGAACACACACAGACTGAAAGTGAGGGGATGGAAAAAGGTATTCCATGAAATTAGAAATTAAAAGAAAGCTGGAATAGCAATAATCTCATATCAGAAAAAATAGACTTTAAAATAAAGACTCTTACAAGAGACAAGGACCAAGGGCTCAATCCAAGAAGATAATACAACAGTTGTAAATGCATATGCACCCAATATAGGAGCACCTCAGCATATAAGGCAAATGTTAACAGACACAATAGGAGAAATTGACAGTAACACAATAGTAGGCGGGACTTTAACACCCCACTTACATCAATGGACGGGTCATCGCAACAGAAAATCCATAAGGAAACACATACTTAAATGACACATTAGACCAAATGGACATAATTGATATTTATAGAGTGTTCCATCTGAAAGCAACAGAATATGTGTTCTTTTCAAGAGCAAATGGAACATTCTCCAAGACATCACATGCTGGGCCACAAAGCAAGCCTCAGTAAATTTTTAAAAATTGAAATCATATCAAGATTCTTTTCCAACCACAATGCTATGAAGCTAGAAATCAACTACAAGAAAAAAAAACTGCCAAAAAATACAAACACGTGGAGGCTAAACAATATGCTACTAAACAACCAAATGGATCACTGAAGAAATCAAAGAGGAAATAAAAAAACACCTAAGAGACAAATGAACACGAAAACATGACGATCCAAAACCTATGGGATGCAGCAAAAGCAGTTCTAAGAGGGAAGTTTATAGCAATATAAGGTTACCTCAGGAAAAATCTCAAATAACCTAACCTTACACTTAAAGCAACTAGAGAAAGAATAAGCAAAACCCAAAGTTAGTAGAAAGAAATCATAAAGATCAGAGAAGAAATAAATGGAGACTAAGAAAACAGAAAAGATCAATGAAACCAAAAGTCGGTTCCTTGAAAAAATAAACAGAACTGATAAGCCTTTAGCCAGCCTCACCAAGAAATAAAGGGAGAGGGCCCAAATCAGTATCAGAAAAAGAAGTTACAATTTGGACCACAGAAATACAAAGGATCCTAAGATGCTACTATGAGCAACTACATGCCAATAAAATGGACAACCTAGAAGGAATGGACAAATTCTTAGAAAGGTACAATCTCCCAAGATGGAACCAGGAAAGAATAGAGAATATGAACACACCAATCACAAGTTCTGAAATTGAAACTGTGAATTAAAAACTCCCAACAAACAGAAGTCCAGGACCAGATGGCTTCACAGGTGAATTCTAACAAACTTAGAGAAGATTTAACACCTATCCTTCTGAAACTATTCCAAAAAATTGCAGAGGAAGGAACATTTCCAGACTCATTCTGTGAAGCCACCATCACCCTGATACCAAAACCAGACAAAGATGTCACAATAAAAGAAAACTACAGACCAATATCTCTGATGAACATAGAAGCAAAAATCCTCAACAGAATCCAGCAAACAGAATCCAACAGCACATTAAAAGGATCATACACCATGATCAAGTGGGGTTTATCCCAGGAATGCAAGGATTTTTCAATATCTGCATATCAGTGTGATGCACCAGATTAACAAATTGAAGAATAAAAACTGACCATTTCAACAGATGCAGAAAAAGCTTCTGATAAAATTCAACATCCATTTATGATAAAAACTCTCCAGAAAGTGGGCAAAGAGGAAACCTACCTCAACATAATAAAGGCCATTTATGACAAACCCAGAGCTAACATTACACTCAACAGTGAAAAGCTGAAAGCATTTCCTCTAAGATCAGGAACAAGACAAGGGTGCCACTCTTGCCACAGGAATCAGAGAAGAAAAAGCAGTAAGAAGAATCTAAATCAGAAAAGAAGAAGTAAAACTGTCACTGTCTGCAGTTGACATGACACTATACATAGAAAATCCCAAAGACACTACTAGAAAGCTACTACAGCTCATGAATGGACACAAAATTAATATACGGAAATCTACTGCATTTCTATACACTAACAATGAACTATCAGAAAGAGAAATTAACAATCCATCAAATGCAACCAGTGCATCAAAAAGAATAAGATATCTAGGAATAAACCTACCCGAGGAGGCAAGAGACCTGCACTCTGAAAAATACAGGACACTGATGAAAGAAACTGAAGATAACATAAAGAGACGGAAAGATATACCATATTCTTGGATTGGAAGACTCAATATTGCTAAAATGACCATACTAGCCAAGGCAATGTATGGATTCAATGCAATCCCTATCAAATTACCAACGGCATTTTTCACAGAACTAGAACAAAAAATTTTTTAATTTGTATGAAAACACAGAAGACCCTGAATAGCCAAAACAAACTTGAGGGAAAAGAATGGAGCTGGAGGATCATGCTCCCTGACTTCAGACTACACTACAAGGCTACAGTTGTCAAAACCATATGGTACTGGCACAAAAACAGAAATAGAGATCAGTGCAGCAGGATAGAAAGCCCAGAAACAAACCCACACACCTATGGTCAATTTATCTACAACAAAGGAGGTAAGACTATTCAGTGGAGGAAAGACAGTCTCTTCAATAAATGGTGCTGGAAAAATTGGACAGCTACATGTAAAAAAATGAAATTAGAACATTCCTTAGCCCCATATACAAAAATAAACTCAAAAAGGGATTAAAGAACTAAATGTGGGCTTCCCTGGTGGCACAGTGGTTAAGAATCCACCTGCCGATGCAGGGTACACGGGTTCGAGCCCTGGTCCAGGAAGATCCCACGTGCCTCAGAGCAACTAAGCCCATGTGCCACAACTACTGAGCCTGCACTCTAAAGCCCCTGAGCCACAACTACTGAGCCCGTGTGCCATAACTACTGAAGCCCACATGCCTAGACCCTGCGCTCCACAACAAGACAAGTCACCACAATGAGAAGCCCGCACACCGCAATGAAGAGCAGCCCCCACTCGCTGCAAATAGAGAAAGCCCACACACAGCAACGAAGACCCAACAGAGCCAAAAATAAATAAATTTTTTAAAAAATTAAAAAAAATTTAAAGACCTAGATGTAAGACTGGATACTATAAAACTCTTAGAGGAAAACAGGCAAAACACTCTTTGACATAAATTGCAGAAATAAATACCTTTTTCGATTCATCTCCCAGAGTCACGGAAATAAAAACAAAAATAAACAAATGAGACCTAATTAAAAGCTTTTGCACAACAAAGGAAACCACAAAGAAAACGAAAAGACAGCCCACAGGATGGTAGAAAATATTTGCAAACAATGCAACTGACAAGGGATTAGTCTCCATACTTTACAAACAGCTCTTGCAACTCAATATCCAAAAAACAAATAACCCAATCAAAAAATGGGCAAAAGACTTAAATAGACATCTTTCCAAAGAAGACATACAGATGGCCAAGAGGCACATGAAAAGATGCTCAACATCGCCAATTATTAGAGAAATGCAAATCAAAACTATAATGAGATATCACCTCATACCAATCAGAATGGCCATCATCAAAAAGTCTACAAACAATAAATGCTGGAGAGGGTGTGGAGAAAAGGGAACCCTCCTACACTGCTGGTAGGAATGTAAATTGATACAGCCACTATGGAAAACAGTATGGAGGTTCCTTAATAAACTAAAAATAGAGGTCCCATATGATCCAGCAATCCCACTCCTGGGCATATATCTAGAGAAAAACATGGTTTGAAAGGATACATGCACCCCAATGTTCACTGCAGTACTACTTACAGTAGCCAAGACATGGAAACAACCTAAATGTCCATTGACAGAGGAATGGATAAAGATGGGGTACGTGTATACAGTGGAGTATTACTCAGCCATTAAAAAGAATGAAATAATGCCATTTGCAGCAACATGGATGGACCTGGAGATTATCATACGAAGTGAAGTAAGTCAGACAAACACAAATACCATATGATATTGCTCATATGCAGACTCTAAAAACAAAATGATACAAATGAACTTATTTACAGAACAGAAGCAGACTCACAGACCTAGAGAATGAACTTATGGTTACCAGTGGGGAAGGACAGATTGGGAGTTTGGGATTGACATGTACACACTGCTATACTGAAAACAGATAACCAGCAAGGACCTACTGTAAAATAAATAAATAATAATTAAAATAAAACAGTATGGTACTGGCACAAAAACAGAAATATAGATCAAGGGAACAGGATAGAAAGCCCAGAAATAAACCAAAGCACTTATGGTCCATTAATCTCTGACAAAGGAGGCAAGAATATACAATGCAGAAAAGACAGTCTCTTCAATAAGTGGTGCTGGGAAAACTGGACAGCTTAATGTGAAATAATAAAATTAGAATATTATCTAACACCATATACAAAATAAACTCAAAATGGATTAAAGACCTAAATGTAAGACTGAACACTATAAAACTCCTAGAGAAAAACATAAGCAGAACACTCTGACATAAATTGTAGCAATGTTTTTTTGGATCCATCTCCTAGAGTAACAGAAATAAAAACAAAAATAAACAAATGGGACCTTTTGTACAGCAAAGGAAACAAAATGAAAAGACAACCTATGGACTGGCAGAAAATACTTACAAATGATGCAACTGACAACAGCTTTATTTACAAATATACAAACAGCTCATATAGCTCAATATCCAAAAAATAAACAACCCAATGAAAAAATGGGCAGAAGACCTAAACAGACATTTCTCCAAAGAAGACATACAGATGGCCAACAGGCACATGACAAAATGCTCAACATCGTTAATTATTAGAGAAATGCAAATCAAAACTATAATAAGGTCTCACCTCACACCAGTCAGAATGTCCATCATCAAAAAGTCTACAAATAATAAGCGCTGGAGAGGGTGTGGAGAAAAAGGAACCCTCCTACACTGCTGGTGGGAATGTAAATTGGTGCAGGCACTGTGGAAAACAGTACGGAGATTCCATTAAAAAACTAATAATAGAGCTACCATATGACCCAGCAATCCCAGTCCTGGGCATATATCTGGACAAAACTCTAATTCAAAAAGATACATGTACCCCAGTGCTCATAGCAGCACTATTCACAACAGCCAAGACACGGAAGCAACTTAAACATCCATCGACAGATGAGTGGATAAAGAAGATGTGATATATATACACAATGGAATTATTACTCAGCCATAAAAACAAATGAAATAATGCCATTTGTAGCAACACTGATGACGTAGATATGATCATAGTCAGTCAGAGAAAGCAAATATAGTATGATATCACTTATATGTGGAATCTAAAAAAATGAAACAAATGAACTTATCTACAAAACAGAAAGACTCACAGACATAGAAAACAAATATATGGTTAACAAAAGGGATGGGGGGAGAGACAGATTAGGAGTTTGGGATTAACATATGTACACTACTATATAAGTTAAACAAGGACCTACTATAAAGTACAGGGAACTATATTTCAATATCTTTATATTAAGATATAAGATGTAATATATCTTAATTACATTTCAATATCATAACCTAAAATGGAAAAATATCTGAAAAACTATTTATATATAACTGAATCACTTTGCTGTAATCTGAAACACAATACTGCCAATTAACTGTACTTCAATTAAAAAATGGTTAATAAAAGGTTCTCTTTTCCATGACTGGAATGAGAAGTCCCTTCAACGTGTGAACGTTTCTCTGTATGATCAGTAAGAGGTTAATGGGACAGTAAGGGGACGGGATGCCGTTTTGACACGTGCAGTAGATCTGTCTTCTTCTGCAGTTGACAATGGCCATAGCAGAGAGTGGCTACTACTATTGGGTTAACAGCTGAAACCGTCTTCTGGAGAATAGTTCTCAAATTGGGGGTGATTTTACCTCCCAGGGGACATTTGACAGTGTTTGGAGGCATTTTTGTCATGACTTAAGGGATAATGCTACTGCCGTCAGTGGACAGAGGCCAGGGATGCTGCCAAACATCTCTCAATGCACAGGCCAGGCCCCACAACAGAGAAGTATCCATCCCCAAATGCCACCAGTGCTAAGGTTGAGAAAGCCCGTAGAAGATCTGGAGCACAGAGTAAAGGAGGGGCTTGTAAGGACGGGGCATCAGTGGAACTCCAGTGACATGTGTCTGTCCCAGGCTCTGGTCCAGACGTGACTCTACATAGTGAGGGGCACAACTTGATTTGAAGATCTGATTTACAGATCTGACAAGTATACTGTATTCACAAATCTTTATGAGTGAGGTCCACCCACAAAAGCAACAATTCTCAACTTTTTTAGGCATCTGTAGTAGAATGGGAAAAGCCAGAAGTCCTAAACTGTCTGCATATCAAGAATTAGGTCCTATGTGTGTGCTTCCTCTACGGGGTTCTTACTCGGGGGTCCTCATGCCTCAAAGGGTCTGTGAGTAGAATTCACAGACTGTAGATTTGGGTGGGAAAATATCACATATTTATTTTCACTAACTGAAATAGCACACTTCACCCTGTTACACATTTATTCAACAAGCCACAGCAGTATTAGCAATACCTGGCATTTATGTCACTGGTAGAAATCACAGATATCTTCATTTTACCTTATATCTCAATAAATTATTTATGCTCATCATTATTTTATTTTTAATTCAGTTTATTTTATTGTTACTTTTTGTGTGTGTGTGTGTGTGTGTGGTACGCGGGCCTCTCACTGTTGTGGCCTCTCCCGTTGCGGAGCACAGGCTCCGGACGCGCAGGCTCAGCGGCCGTGGCTCACGGGCCCAGCCGCGCCACGGCATGTGGCATCTTCCCGGACCGGGGCACGAACCCGTGTCCCCTGAATCGGCAGGCGGACTCTCAACCACCGCGCCACCAGGGAAGCCCCCTGTTACATATTTCATTTGATGCCTTTTTAAAAAATTTTTATTGGAGTATAGTTGCTTTACAATGTTGTGTTAGTTTCTACTATTCAGCAAAGTGAATCAGCTATATGTATATCCCCTCTTTTTTGGATTTCCTTCCCATTTAGGTCACCACAGAGCACTGAGTAGAGTTCGCTGTGCCATACAGCAGGTTCTCATTAGTTATCTATTTTATACATAGTATCAATAGTGTATATATGTCAATCCCCATCTCCCAATTCATCCCACTCCATCCTTCCCCCTTGGTATCCATACATTTGTTCTCTACGTCTGTGTCTCTATTTCTGCTTTGCAAATAAGATGATCTATACCATTTTTTAAGATTCCACATATATGTGTTAATATACAATATTGGTTTTTCTCTGACTTACTTCACTCTGTAGGACAGCCTGTAGGTCCATCCATGTCTCTATAAATGACCCAACTTTGTTCCTTTTGCTCATCATTACTTTGAAATTATGTCATTAGACCTGTAGCTAGTTCTTATTTTAGAATGCGTCAATAATAGAGCACGTATATTTCTATATCACAAATTCGTTTTTCATATTCTGATCACCTAGGTACATAAAATTGGTTGCCTTTGTAACCCTGGGCATCTTATTTTATGCATTTAAATTATTATTCTGAAAAGGGGTCCTTACATTTCACCAGACTGTCACGGAGCTCTATGCTGGACAGGGATAGAGCGTCACTCAGAATCAGCCCATTCACAGCTTGCTGCCATGGCTAAAGGAAAGCTGATGGCCTGTGGAAAGCAAGTTCACTGGCCTGGCTCAGATGGAAGGCCAACCCGAGCCCTTGGGACAACGATCATGACCTGGGCCTTGGCCTGCGTGAAGGCCCGTGCAACTTCACACCAGGGCCCCACCTGGACCCTGGAAGGCAACCAATCCGCCCGGGTCTGTCATCACCCAAAATGTTGGCCCTTCCGTCTCCCATCCTCGGCCCTGCTCTCACTCCAACTTTCTCTGTGTTCTCATGCTTTGATCCAGGCTCCCCGCACCCTCCTCCGCCCCAAATCCCTGGAACTCTGCAGTACAGAAGATCAATCTTCAAGCACCTTCATCTCACAGGGAGCATCCTCCTGCCATCTGCCTGCTTAGCTGAAGCCTGGCTCGTCACTAAGAACACAGCTTCCCAGTCCCTCAGGCTGCAGGGTTGGGAGGAGGGATTCGCTTTTTCTTTCCCCAACAATGGCATTTCCAAACTATTCCTCCTCTACTCAGATGTAATAACCCTGGAGCTTTCTTTCAGACTCAGGCCATCTGATTGTATGACCATCTCCACTTCTTCATTTGTCACCCACTGGCCTTCTAATCATCAGCCTACGCCCATGAATGCTTTTAGCCCATTCTTCTCTCCCCACAGGAATCACATGGATAATGCACCTACGATCTTGCCTTCAGGGACGTTCGTCTACACCGGGTTTTAGCCCCTTTCTCCTATGGACGTCTTCAGTGTGGGGTAATCACCTGGAACCACTCCACCTTTAATATTCTGCACCCATTCTGACCACACCTTCGTAGAGGCAGTGTAAGTACACGGTGTGAAAGCCTGGGCTTTTTGATGCCAGACTATCTGGGTTCAAATTCCAGCTCTAGAGTAGTGGGGAGACTTTGGACGAGTTACTTAACCTTCCCATGCTTGTAAAATAAGAATAATAGTCCTTTCTCACATAGTTACTGTGAGAGTTAAATGAGTTAATTTACCCCAAAAATCTAAAATAACGCTTGGCACACATACTGAGCTATTCACACACCGGCTTCCACTATCATCCTTCCAGATTGCTCATGCCCTCACTTCCCCTGTTGGTCCTTGACTTCCTGAGGCTTCTTACCCCCTCACCTCTCCGTTTACTCCTGACTTCACCTCCTTCCCTAGCCAGCCACCCTGTCTCCCATGGCTGCTTCATAAATATTTGCTTAACGGACAAATGAATCAATGATCCATAACTTCAACTGTGTTCTCATACCCTCAACCCCTCTGCCAGCTTGTCCTTTTAATAAAAACCCCAACAATACAGCAGCTCCAGATCTAACCAAAGATCTATCTTCTCTCCTTCTACTCCCAGATACCGACTGCTTCCACTACAAACTCAGCATCTCCAACTTCAGCCCTGCCCAGCCCTTCCTTTATGTGTCTCAAGTCAACTCTTTCCTGTCGCTCACAACAGTGATGCCAGCCTTCAGCGCTCTGCGCAAACCCTTCTCCTACCGCCTTTCTTCACTCCTGGCAGATGACTTTGCTTCCTGCTTTATAGAGAAATAAAGACTTCCACGTATGTGTGTGTGTGTGTGTGTGTGTGTGTGTGTGTGTGTGTGTGTGTATGAGAGAAACAGGTGGGGGGCAGAATAGTCTCCTCAACTTTCTTCCTCATTCCCTAAACATATCTGCATCTTCTGATCTCCCCATTCCAACAGAAAAGATGTACTTCTTTGGAATAAGCTAAATTCCTACTCCAGTGCTCAACTTCCACGCAACCCACCCAACTGTAGCTTTTAAGCTGCCAGAGAAGGAAGCTTTATATTTTATAATGCAGATTACTAGGATGCAATAAATAGTAGAAATGGATTGATTCTGTCCAGATATCAGCTGGTCTCTAAGAATGAATTAGATCGGGAGATTGGGATTGACATATACACACTACTATATATAAAATAGATAACTAATAAGGACCTACTGTATAGCACAGGGAACTCTACTCAGTACTCTGTAATGACCTATAGGGGAAAAGAATCTAAAAAAGAGAGGATATGTGTGTGTATATATACATATATATATATATATATATATATATGTATATATACACACACACACACACACACACATATAACTGACTCACTTTGCTGTACAGCAGAAACTAACCCAACATTATAAATCAACTATACTCCAATAAAAATTTTAAAAAATAAATAAAATAGACACTCTGGGAAGGTCAGCTCTCTCACACGGGGCCATACAGAGACACACCAGAGATTCCAACCAAATCATAATTACCTAAAAGAATGATGAAATCAAAGCCTGAGCAATCTAGAGTGACCCAAATCAATAACTTTATAGCCAGTGACTTAGTAAAAATCTTAATTGGCTAACTCCCCATTTCCTGAAAATAAAGACTGTTATGTACCAGCATAGTTCATCAAAGTAAGATTGGAGGCCTTCAAATTTAGAGAGGATAGACCTGGCTTGGATGGGTTAAATGCCCATTCCCTATAGGATCTTCCCTATCTCCACTTTTACTTCTGTGTAAACATAGCAGACTTAAATGTCTACAAACAGGCTGATTTTTTTGGCAAAGCACAGGACCCTGCTGGCAGATGTGTTTTACAGAGAAAAGAAAATTGCATAAATACACCAGACTATCTCAGTTACGGAAGCAACACCCACAGAGAGAAACAAGGCATCTGGAAAAAGAGTGACTGAAAGAGTTTTTTCCCCCTAAGCCAAGCCCCAGTACACTGTTTCTCCTGGGAATAAGATCTTACAGTTGGGAAAACTGCTACATTTCAAATATGTTACCGGTTCACAGAAGGCTGCAATGAAATGGTCTGCAAGGACTTCAGAATCATATGATCCCTTGAGAGTTATGCTAATAAGATCCATGTTATGAATGAGCTTAGATGTCTGCAGAAGTCACCTTAGGGTCAGGGTGGTTCCCTAGTCAAAGGGATGGCGGGGATGAGAATCGGATGTGCTGAAGTAAGGAAGGCAGCACACATACATGATGAGGGGAGGGGCCGCCTTCACCTCAGACCCCTTCCCTCTCTCTCTGTACTTGCAGGACTCTTCCTAGAGCAGCTGGTCTCTCTCTTTAATCCTAACGACGTGAATGAAGGTCATTGTCAGACAGTTTTTGCCCGTACGTGCCCTAGGTCTGGGAGCACTAAACAAACACCTGGTGACCAACTGAAGACCAAGTCTGGTCAGAGCTCAAGTCCTTGTCCTTAGGCCAGTTCCTTTACCTCTTGTGACATTATGAGGACACCTGGGAAGCAGTGGGGCTGTGAATGGACTGCAACATCACATTTGATTCTCAGGGTCCCTGGGAGGGAAGACTCTTTCGGTTATTTAAATAGCAGAAGAGCCGAACACCACTGCCAGTGGCCCCTCTTTATTGGTGCTCTCTTTTCCTCGGTAACAGAGTCCTGTGAGAACTGGCTGTAACTAACTGTAACTGCCCAGGGGAGAACCCATGTATCCCGGCTGCCTTGAGCCAAGTGCGGCCACGTGAACAAGTTCTGACCACGGGATGTGGGTAGAAATGGTAGGTAGAATAGTATAAAGTACAACTTCTGGGAAGTGCGTCACAAAGGGAAAAGGCATGTCCTCTTAACATTTTTTCTTCCCACTGGCAAGAATGCAGACGTGATGGCTGGAGCTGGAGTGGACATCTTAGGCCATGAGTGGAAGGTAGTCATGGAGACCATGCACAGTGGAGTAACCACACGGAAGGGCCAGACCCCAGGGCGTTCCATTCAAGCCTGGCCTGCCTACCACCTGACTTTCACAAGAGTGAGAAACAAACTTCTACCCAAGCCTCTTGGGTTTTCTGATCCTTGGCCTGAACCTAATCCTAAGGAATACGCTGGATTCAAAGGAGAGGATCCCTTTTCATTAGTAGCTTAGGACCAGATTATAGACAGGTAAGTACTCATAAAAGACACACCTGGAATAAAGCAGGTTTAATCTTCCTTAGGAAGAACTGGACAGAGGAACAAACTTGGGCCTGGATTTGTGCATGGATGGTGTCTGGATGGTATCAGCTATGTGGTTTGAGTGACCCAATGCATTGTCCAGAAAAGAAAAGCTGCGTTCCCACTCTTGCTTGAGTGGCCTGTTCCACTCATTTTTTTGCAGTTGAAGTATAGTTAATTTACAATACTATATTAGTTTCAGGTTTACAATATAGTGATTCAATATTTTTATAGATTATATTCCATTTAAAGTTATAAAATATTGGCTATATTCCCTGTGCTGTACATTACATCCTTGTATCTTATTTTTTTTAAGATTTTTTTGAAGTGGACCATTTTTAAAGTCTTTATTGAATTTGTTACAATATTGCTTCTGTTTTGGTTTTTTGGCCGCAAGGCACGTGGGATCTTGGCTCCCTGACCAGGGATCGAACGCGCACACCCTGCAATGGAAGGCGAAGTCTTTTACTGGACTGCTAGGGAAGTCCCTGTATCTTATTTTATACCTAGTAATTTATACCTCTTAATCCCCCCCTTCCCCTATCATGTCCCTGCCCTCTCCCCTCCTGCTTTTTTTTTTTTTTTTTTTTTTTTTTTAGAATTAAAGGATCTAAAGCTTTAAATTGTAAATGTTTATGGAAAGGCAATAAATAATGCCACTAATCTGCTTTACCACGTCACCTGGAATTAGCGTTAAGGGATCAGCTTCACCTGTCTAGCAGAGCCTCGGCGCTATCCAACACAGATCAGCAGAGGACAGGTGGGGCAGAAGAAATCTCTGGGGCCTGGAGAATGGGACTCTGAGAAAGAGAAAGGCGGGAGCCGAGGGCAGCGGGCAGGTGCCCAGTCCGGGTCTGCAGGGAGAACCTAGAGATGGAAACAAAAAGACAAACAGCACAGAGACTAACCCTGGTCTCCAGACACAACTACAAGCACTTCCCAGAAAACTGAGAAATCAACCCTTCTCTCTGGCCACAGAATAAGGAGATTAAAAAATGACCCTCTTCTCAGGGCAAATAAATAAACAGAAATAACTTAGAAAGCACCTACAGTATTACCATCTGGCACTGTGCAAGAATGTCCTTCCTTTTTAGGTATGTATGAGTGTATTGTATGTATGTATGCACACATGCATTGGTTTACTTCCTCTGATCTGTATTATGACTATTTTGCTTTACTACAAAGCCGTGACAGAGGCTTCACACTTTTGGAACCCTATGCTAGCTTCTACTAATATTTTAATAGCTTTATCATTGAAATTATGATTATTATATTTAAAGTCAAAACAGCATCACTTGGCCACCTGCTAAGAGCTATAGCTGTGGGGCAGGTCTTTGTTTTCCTATAAAATTCTTCCATGATGTTGCATTAAGGGGTTGACTAGAAGACTTTTCGGCTCCCTTCTAGCACCGACGACATTCTTCTCTCTGTGTCTGTGCAGAGTAAATGGACTGGCCTTGAGTGTGCTCCAGGGACACCGACCCCAGAACATGCTGGCAGCATCTGGGTTTGCCTAGGCCCCCAGGGGAAGTGTGGCTCTTCCAGGTGTCACAGCTGATTTCAACCAGCCATGGGAACTGAAGCTTGACAGCATCCCTGAGGGTCTGGCAGTATGGAGGAGACTGGAGGAATCTCCTCTGGCTCAAAATTCACAGGTGGTGTTTGTTCTGACCACCGAGATCCATCCCTAGGGGCCCCCGCCTGTGCGCAAAACCACAGCGTGTGCTGAGACAGGGGAGAGTTGAAGCTGCTTGTCACCTCCCGGGAATGGGATGATGCAGAAGCAAAGGGCCTACAGGGCGGAGGGGGTCTGGGGAAGGAAAAAGGATAAAGATATGTTTTCCCTTCCCAAGAGAAGTTTGCATGAGCTAAGATGTCTAGAGGAGAGCTCAGGTGGTGGCAGATTTTTAGCTTTCAAGATAATGGCAATAAACGATCATCCTTTCTCATTTAAATCCACAGCTTGATGGCCAGAGATCTTATACATCTCTCGTGCTGCTTTGTAAAGCCTCTACAGGGACAGTCAACACATTCAGCCTCTGCGTCCACATGGGAACAGTGAAACATGAACTTAACAAAGAAAGCAACTGCAGGAGACTTGGGGAACAGACATCAGAACGTCCATTGCCTAGCCTGCGAGACTCTCGGAATGCTTCATTTCCTTTCCTCCTAGTACTGGAGCACATTTCCATAGCAACTCCCTGAGAACCGGGTGCCTCAAGGGGCCAGATGGAGGCCGGCTTGAGCATCCTGCTCTTCGGCGGCACAGAAGAACCTTTACTGAGAACCAGACCCCTTGTTGGCTCTCCCCTCTGCATTTCAGGATATATGTGCTGAGGTACTCTGGAATGGATCGGGGATTAAAGGGTGAACTTCCTTACGCAAGAAAATAAATGAAAAATTAATGAAGAAATGAGGCCACTCAGTGAAGCCTCTTCAACAAACCAGGATGAGAACTTTTCTCCTGCTGACTTCTGATTCTTTGGCGAAGGCACATAACCGCCATCTGTGAGGCGGTCCACAGGACGAGAGTACGGATTATTTACAAAGCTCTGAGTTTAGTTACGGCCAAGTTTTCCGTGACGGAGAAACTGAGTCATGGTGAGATAACGTGATTATTAATGAGTTAAAAATGACAACTGGCCTCGCATGGATCCAAATCTATAGCTACGGTCACCGGCTACAACATGGATGAACCTGGAGGACACTGTGTGAAGTGAAAGCATTCACAGAGTGACAAATGATGCATGATTCCACTGGTTTAAGGCACCTAACAGTAGTCAAACTCAGAGGCAAAAGGCAGACTGGTGGTTGCCAGGAGCTGGGAGGTGAGGGGAATGGGGAGTTACTATTCAGCGGGTCTGGAGTCTCAGTTTGTGCAAAATGAAAAAGTCTTAGAAATCTTCTGTACAACGACACGCATATAGTTAACATTTGTACTGTATACCTAACTGTTGAGGGTAGATTCCACGTTATGTGTTTTTTAATCACAATTTTAAAAATCTATAGCGATGTGTAGCTTAACAGTTGTGTCTCTGATCCATCTTAGTGCTGCTGCACAGATGAGTTTGAAGACATATGTACTCTAAAGGAAAATGTCTACAGCCATAGCTCTAGTAAGAAGAAATGACCAACATGGGCAAAAGATATGAACAGACATTTCATCAGAGAGGCCATACAGATGGTAAAACATGCAGATGAAAAGATAACCAACGTCAGCAGTCATTAGGGAAATACAAATTTAAACCACAGTGAAAAGACAGCCCACAGAATGGGAGAAAATACTGGCAAATCATATATCTAATAAGGGTCTAGTATCTAAAATATGTAAGGAACTGTTACAACGCAACAATAAAAAGACAACCCAATTCAAAACTGGGCAAAAGACGAATAGCCATTTTTCCAAAGAAGCTACACAAATGCCAGTAAGCACATGAGAAGATGCTCAAATCATCAGTCATCAGGGAAATGAAAAAACAAAATTACAATGAAAGACCACTTCACTTCCAGTAGGATGGCTAGAATCAATCAGAGAGGTAATAACAAGCGTTGAAAAAGATGTAGAGAAACTGGAACCCTCACACACTGCTGGTGGGAATGTAAAATGGTGCAGCTGCTTCAGAAAACAGTTTGGCAGTTCCTCCAAAGGCTAAACATATAAGTACCATACTACCCAGCAATACAACTCCTAGGAAAATACCCCAAAGAAAACACACATATGCACAAGAACTTGTACATAAATGTTGTTAGAAACATTCATAACAGGCAAAAGTGGAAACAACACAAATGTCCATCAACTGATGGAAAGAAAATGTGGTGTATTCATACAATAGAATATTACTCAGCCATACAAAGGAAGTACAGATTCATATTATAAGATGGAGGAACCCTGGAAACATTATGCTAAGTGAAAGAAGCTGTTCACAAAGGGCCATACAGTATTAAGATTTCATTTATAAGAAGTGTCTCTAACAGGCAAATCCGTAGAGACAGAGGATAGTGGTTGCCAGGGGCTGGGAAGAGGGCTGAATTTGGACTGACTGGTAATGGGTACTGGGTTCTTTTTGGAGGGATGAAAATGCTTTGGAAATACAGACAATGATGATGGTTGCATATACCTGAGAATATACTAAAAACCATCAAATGATATACTTTAAAAGGGTGAGTTTTACGGTATGTGAATTATATCTCAAAAAAATTTAAACACAGTGAGAACATACCTATCAGAATGACTAAAACAAAAATATGATAATAGCAAACGCTGGCAACAATGTAAAAAATTGGATCACTCATACATTATGGGTGGGATTGTAAATGATTCAGCCACTTTGGAAAATATTTTGCGAGTTTCTTTTAAAATGACAAATGGGTTTATCAGATGACTCAGCATACAACACTCTTGGGCATTTACTGTAGAGAAATAAAAACTTCTGTCCACACAAAATCCTATGCATGAATGTTCAGAGTAGCTTTTTTTCATTATTTCTCATAACTGGGAACTCCCCAGTGTCCTTGAGGGGTGTATGGTTAACCAAACAATGGTCCATCCATAACATGGACTATTAGTAAATAAAAAGAAATACAACAATTTGGATTAACCTCAGGGACATTATACTGAGTGAAGGAAGATAATCTCAGAAAGTTCCATAAACTATATGGTTCTACTCATGTAACACCTGAAATAAAATTCTAGAGAAAGAGAACAGATGAGTGGCCGCCAGGGTCTGGGAATGGGCAATGGAGAAGGTGTAGCTGTGAGGAGCAGCACGAGGGAGCCTGGGGTGATGGGACGGTTCTGTATCTTGACTCTGTTGGTCGCGACAGGTAACTACACACACAAACAAGTGCACGGATAACTGGCAGCATCTGAATCAGCTCTGTGCCTTTTCCAATGTCATTACCGAGTTTTGCTGTTGTGCTAGTTATACAAGATGTTCAGCTGGGGAGAATGGGCAAGGGGTACCAAAGACTTCTCTCCATTTCTTTGCAACTGCCTGTGAATCTATATGTATTCCAAAATAAGAAGTTTGTGAGCTTTTTTTTTTAACTATACAGTCAGAGCATTAGCCAATGTTTAAAAGTAATGGAAGTATTTCAATAAAGCTCAGAGTTGAAGGCAGAAGTCAAGAGGAAATGACAGACTGCACAGTACAGCCACAAACCATCACCTGTACAACATGTTGGAGGGAATCCTCCTTTTAGACGAACTGCATATACTTGGTAACAAATCAAGAACTTCCAGCGTGGACCTGCTAACAAGTGTCCTCACTTGCCCTCCAATCCCCCGCATGCAGCTCTGCTGTCCTACCACATCCTCATCTCTGGGCTTCCCTTCATGCTCTTCCCTGTCTGATTTCATCTTCTCGCCACTCACACAAATCTTTCCCACTGGGTCATAAGGCCCAGCAGCAGTATCCATCTTTCCACGTGGGTTAATTGTATCTCTCTAACTAGATGCTTGAGTTCAGACACCAGGTCGTCTTCCTCTACCACATCCTCCATAATACACGACACAATGCTGAGAGTGTAGGGAGTATCAAAAATCTCTATTGATGGAATAAAAAGGCATGCCTGCCTCAAGATCTTTTATTCTCACTCTTGTGAGCCTCGTGATGGAGAATGGGTACACACGGGGCATGAAAGCCAAGACACAATGTCTCACACAAAATCACAACTGTGTATTTTTAAATATGTCATTTCAGTTGTTTTTTATTACAGTGCTATGAATAAAGCATAGGAGGTAATAATCTGACCCATTTTACAGGTAAGGAACCTTAGTTCAGAGTGGTTAAGTGATATGAAAAGTCACAATTGGTACTGAATCAAGGCTAGAACCCAAGACTCATCCTAAAACCCTATGGAGAGGCAAATTGCCACTTTAAAACTGTTTGTAAAAAGTCAAATTATTAGTAAATTAAGATGCAAATATTCCCAAAACAACGTGTAAATTGTGCAGCACAAAATATGGTACTAGGCCAACACCCTGGGGGTGGCCGAGGCTCTTTAGGAAGAGGATCAAGAGGAGAAGCCTTAAAAAGTGGGGATAGAAGAGTAGACTGAGATCAGGGAACACTGGAGGAAAACAGGAAGAGCCCCACTTCCAAGTGTCCCCTGAACTTAGCCATCCCTGTCCAGCACCTGCCGACCCCTAGGCCCAGGCTCCGTCACTCAGGGCACATCACTCCACTCAACGGCTCCCCGAAGCACAAAGATCTAAACTTCTTACCCTTGCTTAGAAAGCTCTAGATGGTCCGGCTCCTGCTCACCTCTCCAAACTCATCTCATTCTGTTCTTCCCCACCCATATCACTCCCCTTCACACCTTTCCACCCCCCAAGCATGCCAAGCGGGGTCTGTCTTGCACAATGGCACCGGCTTTTTCTTCTCCCTGGAACGCTCTGCTGCCTGATCTTTGTACAGATGGAACTCTGTCATTCAGACTTCAGTATAGGGGTTACCTCCTCAACCTAGAGTAGTTACTAGTTCCTCTTCGTCAATTACCACCCTCTTTTAATTCTTTGCCAAACACGTCATCATCTGCCATTTTTAATGGGCTGATGGATTGACTCTCTCCCCCTCATCCCACTACAGTATAAGCTCCAGGAGGGCAGGAGCTTGTTTTCTTTTGTATTCTCAGTGCCTGACATATAGCAGGTATTCAATAAATATGTGTACTATGAAGGTCTGAATAAATGCAAAAGACCACCACCCTAACCCTACCTACTTTGTAGTTCTGGCTCTGTCTGGTCAAATGAATGACCTATTTTCAGTGTCTTGTGTGGGCAGAAAAGAAGAAGGCAGTTTAATTTAAGAATGTCCTTGATGAATCAGTGAAAAATCATTAATTAAATCCTGACCCTTGAGGACACATGTTTTTAATACTCTGTGTGAAGAAATCAGAAGCGGACACAAAGCACTTCTGCTGCTTATCAAAGTACAATGGTTGCCTCAAGGAAAAGCACTTAGGTGATTGCGTTCTGAGCTGAACTAGTAGCTTTCTTTGCGAAAGACTATTTTTCCTTGAAAGAATGAATGACAAACTATAGATTTGAATGTTTGATAGACATTTTCTTGAAAATGAATATAGTAAGTCTCTCACTTCAAGGAAAACGAGCAGTATTTGTTGCCAGCGATAAAATTTGAGCTTTCAAGCAAAAATGAGAATTTTAGAAAACTTTGTGCTTGACGTTTTTCCATTACTTTGAGACTTTCCTGATGAGATCAGTGGTGATACTGATGAAAAGAACTTTTTAAAATATTGTATAATTAAAAATCTCAACATTTTCAAGATCTGTATAACTCTGAACTACTATTTTTCACATGGTCAATTCATCATGTTACAAAATCACACATGAATTAAAAAAAATCCAAAGTGCAAGAAAGACTATTGGATTTTCATGTAGGAATTCAAAAAGTTCATTGATAAGGTTTTAGATTCTGTACTGCAACTAACTTTTAAGAAACTATTACTTTTCGAGTTTTGATGTGGTATCAAAGAAGAATAAACAGAAAAAGTATTTAACTTATTACATTTAACAAGTGGACACATACTTGTTAAACTGATGTTATACTCCTCCATCCCTAAGGGACGTCTCTGTTCTTGAACAAATTATCTGGTTAACTAGACTGTCTAGGCAAAACAAAGTTTTGTTTGGAAAAAAAAAAAAAAAGTACCATACAGGAATCATAGAGCTGAAGAATACAATAACTGAACTGAAAAATTCAATAGAGAAGTTCAACAGTATACCAGATAAAATGAAAGAAAGCACCAACACACTAAAAGACAGATCAGTGGAAATCATCTAATCAGAGGAGCAAAAAAAAAAAAAAGTGAAAAAGAGTGAAGATACCTTAAGAGACTTATGGGGAACCATCAAGCGGACCAACGTATGCATTAGGGGGACTCAGAAAGAGAAGAGAGAGAAACGGGCAAAAAGCTTGTTGAAAGAAATAATGGCTGAAAACTTCCTAAATCTGGGGAAAGAAATAGACATCCTGATTCAGGATGCCTAGAGAACACCAAGAAGATGAATCTAAAGAGACCCACATCAAGACACTACATTCAAATTGTCAAAAGTTAAAGACAAAGAATGAATTTTGAAAGGAGCAAGAGAAAAGCAACTTGTTACATAGACGGGAACTCTGCACCCCCTCCAATAAGACTATCGGAGGATTTTTCATCAGAAATCTTGCCAGTCAAAAGGAGTGGAATGATGTATTTAAAATACTGAAAGAAGGGACCTCCCTGATGGTCCAGTGGTAAAGAATCCACTTTCCAATGCAGGGGACACGGGTTTGATCCCTGGTCGGGGAACTAAGATCCCACACGCTGTGGGGTAACTAAGCCCGCATGCCACAACTAGAGAGGGAAAAAAACCCCTGCATGCCACAACTAGAGAGAAGCCCTCACGCCACAAGGAAAGATCCCTCATGCCTCGATGAAGATCCTGTGTACCACAACTAAGACTCGATACAGCCAAAAAAGAAAGAAAGAAAAAAAAGTAAAAGAACTGCCAACCAAGAACACAATTCTGTCAAACTTGTCCTTCAAAAACAAAGGGGAGATAAAGACTTCCTCAGACAAAGCCTAAGAAAGTCTATCACCTGCCTTACAAGAAATGCTAAAGGTAGCTCAAGTTGAAACGAAAGACACTGATCAGAAATATGAGAGCATAAGAAAGTATGAAACTAGTTGGTAAAGGTAAATATATAAACAAAGACCATACTGTATTACTATAGACTGTAAAAGACAAAAGTATTAGAAACAACTAAATGTTAACGACTATGTGAAACTCAAAGTAAACTGTTACATCAGGAGCATATAATGCAGTGAGGAGGAGAGGTAAAAGACAAGAGTTCTTGTATGCAAGTGAAGTTAAGTAGTTGTCAGCCTAAAACAGAATGTTGTAACTATACAATATATTATGTAAGCCCCTTGGTAACCACAAAGAAAATACCTACAGAAGTTACACAAAAGAAAAAAGACAAAGAAATCAAAACCTATCAATAAAAAAAAAAAAAAAAACCCCATAGCACAAAGTGTTGAAGATAGCCAGAGAGGAGAACAGGGACAACGGAATTATAAGACAAACAAAAACCAGTTAACAAAATGACAATAGTAAATCCTTCTGCATCAATAATCACTTTAAACATAAATGGACTAACCTCCCTAATAAAAAGATACAGAGAAGCTGGAGAGACACAAAAAAATTAAGATACAGTTGTATGCTGTCCACAAGAAACTCACTTTAGATTCAAAGACACAGAGACTGAAAGTGAAGGAATGGAAAAGGATATTCCATGTGAATGGTAACCAAAAGAAAGCAGGAGGGACTATCCTAATATCAGACAAAGTAGGTTTTAAAAACTGTCTCCAGAGATAAAGAAGGTCATAATACATAATCATAAAGGGGTCAGTTCAATAGAAAGATATAATAATTATAAATACATAATCATAAAGGGGTCAGTTCAATAGAAAGATATAATAATTATAAATATATATGCACCCAATATCAGAGCATGTAAGTATATAAAACAAATACTGACAGATCTGAAGGAGAAATTGATAGCAATACAGTAATAGTAGCAGACTTCAGTATCCCACTTTCATAATGGAGATAACACTTAGACAGAAAATCAAGTAAGAGTGGACTTAAACAGGGGATTTCCCTGGTGGTCCAGTGGTTAAGGCTCCAGGCTCCCAATGCAGGGGGCCTGGGTTCGATCCCTGGTCAGGGAACTAGATCTCGTGTGCCACAACTAAGAGCCCACATGCCGCAACTAAAAGATACCACATGCCACAACTAAACGATCCCACACACTGCAACTAAAGATCCTGCATGCTGCAACGAAGATCTGTGTGCCACAACTAAGACCTGGCACAGCCAAATAAATAAATAATTTTAAAATAAAAGAGTAGACTTGAACAACAGTATAGACCAAATGAACCTAACAGACATACAGAAAACTTTTCACCCAACAGCAGAAGAGTACACATTCTTCTCAAGCACACAGATATTCTCCAGAATATATCACATGTTAGGTTACAAAACAAGTCTTAACAAGTTTAAAAGGACTGAAATTATACCAAGCATTTTTTTTCTGAACACAATGGAATAATCAATAATAGAAGGAAAAGAGGAAAATTCACAAATACACAGAAATTAAGCAACACACTCTTGAATAACCAATGGGTTAAAGAGGAAATTAAAAGGGAATTTTTAAAAACGTTGAAACAAATGAAAACACAACATACCAGAACTTATGGGACACAGTAAAAAGCAGTACTAAGAGAAAAGTTTACAGTGATAAATGACTACATTATAAAAGAAGATCTCTAGTAAACAACCAAACTTTACACACCTCAAGCAACTACAAAAGAACAAACCCAAAGTTAGCAGCAGGAAGGGAAAAAATAAAGATCAGAGCAGAAGTAAATAGAGACTAGAAAATAACAGAAAAAAACTAAGTTGAATTTTTGAAAGAAACAAAATCAATAAACCCTTACTTAAACTGAGAAGAAAAGAGAAAAGACTGAAAGAATACAGAAACGAAAGCGACATTACAATAGATACCTCAGGAGTAAAAAGGATCATAAGGGACTATTTATGAACAATTATGTGAACAAATTTTGTGGATAACCTGGAAGAAACAGAAAAATTCTGAGAAATATACAACCTGTCAAGACTGAATCAAGAGGAAACAGTAAAACGGAACACACCAATAACAAATAAGGAGATCCAAATAGGAATCAAAAAACTCCCAAAAGCAAAAGGCCTAGGACCAAATGGATTTACAGTTGAATTCTACCAACATTCAAACAAAAATTAATACCAATCCTTCTTAAACTCTTCCAAAAAAGAGATGTAGAGGGATTACTTCCAGACTCATTTTATGACACCAGCCTCACTGGATATCAAAGCTGGACAAAACTACAGACAAATGTCTCTGATAAACATAGATGCAAAAATCCTCAATAAAATACTAGCACACTGAATTCAACACATCAAAAACATTATACACCATGAATAAATGGTATTTATCCTTGGGATGGAAGGTTGCTTTAACATATGCAAATCAATCAGTGTGATACAGCACATTAACACAATGAAAGATCTGAATGATGTGATCATCTCAATACCAAGAAAAAGCACTTGAAAAAGTTCAACATCCATTCGTGATAAAAGATGCTCAATAAAATACACATGAAAGAAATTTCCTCAAAACAATAGAGGCCATTTATGAAAAGCCCACAGCTAACATCATAATCAATTGGTAAAACTGAAAGCTTTTCCCCCTCTTCCCAGTTCTATTAGACATAATACTGGAAGTACTAGCAAGAAAAAGACATAAAAGGCATCTAAATTAGAACAAAGGTAGTAAAATTCTCTGTCTGCAGATGTCACAATTCTATATGTAGAAAACCCTGAAGACACACCAAAAATCAGAATGAATGAATCCAGTATATTTGCTGGATACAAAATCAACATATCAAAAAAACCCAGTCATATTTCCTTACACCAGCAACAATCTATCTGAAAAGGAAATGAAGAAAACAGTCCCATTTATGATATCACCAAAAAGAACAAAAAAGCTAGGGATAAATTTAATGGAGGAGGTGAAAGACCTATGCAGTGAAAAGTTTAAAACACTGATGAGAGAAAGACAAAAATCAATGGAGATATATCCCATGTTCATGGATTGGAAGAATACTGTTAAAATGTTCATGGTACCCAAAGCAATCACTATCAAAATTGCAATGGCATTTTTCACAGAAGTGGAAAAAAACAATTCTAAAATGTGTGTGGAACTACAAAAGCTCCTGAATAGCCAAAGCAATTTTGAGAAAAGAACAAAGCTGGAGGCAACACACTTCATGCTTTCAAATTATATTACAACGCTATAGTAACCAAAACAGTACGGTACAAGCATAAAAACAGATAGATAGACCAACGGAATACAATCAAGAGCCCAGAAATAAATCCACAGACTTACAGTCAACTGAGCTTCAGTAAAGATGCCAAGAACATAAAATGGGGAAGAATAGTTTCTTTAATAAATTGTGTTGGGAAAACTGGATTCACATGCAGGCGAATGAAACTGGACCCTTATCTCACACACAAATACAAAAATTAACTCAAAATAAAGACTTAAATGTAAGACCCAAAACTATAAAACTACTAGAAAATAGGAAAAAAGCTTCTTGACATTGGTGTGGGCAATAATATTCTAGATATGACCTGCAAAGCACAGGCAACAAAAGCAAAAATTGCGTCAAAATAAAAAGCTTCTGTACAGCAAGGGAAAGAATCAATTAAAATGAAAGGGCAACATATGGATAAGGGGAAAATATTTGAAAGCCACCTATCTTGTCCAAAATATATAAGGAATTCATACAAGTAAATAGCAAAACAACAAAACCTGATTTTAAAATGGGCAAAGGACCCGAACAGACATTTCTCCAAAGAAGACATGCAAATGGCCGAATGCAAACCAAAACCATAATGGGATGTTAGGATGGCTATTATCCAAAACTTGAAAGATAAGATGTGTGATTGAGGATATGGAGAAAAGGGAACCCTTGTACACTGTTGGTGGGAATGTAAATTGGTACAGTCATTATGGATGACAGTCCACACTGAGGTTCCCAATCAGTGGTTCCCAGGAGTTGAGGTTGGGGAAGGGTCTGGCTACATAGTGACAGCACAGCAGAGGGTTTTAGCAATGATGGAATGCTATATTGTGGCTGTATATTGTGGCTGTAGTTGTGGCTATATTGTGGCTGTAGTTGTGATTATACAACCATGTGTATTTGCCAAAACTTATAACTATACGTGAAAAAAGCAAATTTTACTGTATGCGGACTTCCCTGGTGGCACAGTGGTTAAGAATCCACCTGCCAATGCAGGGGACACGGGTTCAAACCCTGGTCCGGGAAGATCCCACATGCCGCAGAGCAACTAAGCCCGTGTGCCACAACTACTGAGTCTGTGCTCTAGAGCCCGAGAGCCACAACTCCTGAGCCCACGTGCTGCAACTACCGAAGTCCGCACGCTTAGAGCCCCGTGCTCTGCAACAAGAGAAGCCACTGCAATGAGAAGCCCACACACCGCAACAGAGTAGCTCCCACTCGCAGCAGCTAGAGGAAGCCCGCGCAGCAACGAAGGCCCAGTGCAACCAAAATAAATATAAATAAATAAATATTAAAAACTTTTTTACTGTATGTGGATTTAAAATATTAATTTAGAAAACAGAAATAGAGAGGGAGAGAGAGAAGACCTCTGCTTCCTAAGGCCTCAGAGCTCTCTGGATGAGAGATAATTTATTCAATAAATGTGTAAGATACCATAAAAATGCACAACAGTATACAAGAGTGAATAAAATAGATATCCCTGCCCTTGAGTAGTTTAGTCTACTTGGGAAGACAGCATCTGCTAAGTAGGAAAACAGGGACCAAGATGTTTGACCAGGATGGCTGCCATCTTTAAATACAACAAAACCCCCTCCCCTCAACCGTTCTGTGCCCTGTACCTGCAGCCTCATCTGTATTCAACCCTCCAGACCCAAATGCCCTGAAGGGGTTGTCCACCCCCACCATCTCCATATCCTCTTGTCCTACTCCCTCCTCCCACCTCCACAGCCTAGACTCTCCTCCCTCGCTCCATGGAACTGTCCTCATCTCTGCCAAAGTCGACTGGTTACTCTCTAGTCCTCATCTTGACTTCTCACCAGCTTTTGATTCTGTCAGTCACTCGTACTTCCAGAGACATTCTGTGCCACTGACTCTCCCAGTTTTCCTCGTACCGGTCTGACTGCTCCTTCTCCACCAGTGTTACGTTCTACAGCACTCGGTCCTACCTTAGGGCTTCCTCTCCCTCGGAAATGTCACCCATTTCCCATTTCAGCTGACACCTAGTTATGGCTCAGACCCAAAGGTGTAAGTTCTACTCAGAGCTCTTCTCAAAGCTGCAAAGTTATAGATCCAACCACCTAGTCAAGATCTCACATGCACGGCTCAAGGGCACCTCAACTCAGAAGTCCAACACTGGACTCACGAATTTCCTACCAAACCTGTCCTATTCCCATTTATCAGTGTTGGTCCTGGCATGCCATCAGCCAGGAACACAGGACTTACCTCGGACCCTCCCACCTCCTTTACCACCCCAATTCAACCTGTCATTAACATCTACTGATTTAATTTCCTAAATCTCTCTCAAATTTGCTTACATCGCTCCATGCTCCCTGCCTCCGTCCTAGACCAACATCTATCTGGTAGCTTTCTAACCACCACTACTTATTACTATATCACCCGGATCCCCTCCAATCCAGTTCCCCACTCCTGTCACTTTGTCTTTCTATAAATGTGAATTTGGTCCCATCACCCTTTGCTTTCCAAACATCGAAGGTTTCCCATTACCGTTAGAACAAAGCCCAAGTCCTCACCAGGATTTATCAATGCCTGCATGGTCTGGCCCCACCTTGTGCTCTGGCCTCATTCTTCTCACTCACTCCCTCTCCTCCAGCTACAGGGGCTTTCTCTGATTTCCTCAAAGGTACCATGGACCCTGCTACCACAGGGCCTTTGAACAGATTCTTCTCCTTCTCTGGATTGCTCTCATGACCCATTACCCCAATATTAACTAGGATACCTTTCTTCCATTAGATTTTAGCCCCAGAATCAATTCAGCAGAAAACACTTTCTTTACCCTGAAGTTTACACCAGACTTCCTGATTTCCTTCCTTTTCCTTGGAGTATTTATTTCCACTTAAAATTATACTATCAAGGACCTACTACTGTATGGCACAGAGAACTCTACTCAATACTCTGTAATGACCTATATGGGAAAAGAATCTAAAAGAGAGTGGATATATGTATATGTATAATTGATTCACTTTGCTGCACAGCAGAAACTAACATTGTAAATCAACTATATTCCAATAAAAATTAATTAAAAAATAAAATTATGAAGTCATTAATGTGGTCTTTTGATCGTGTCAACCACCAACACTAGGACTATAAACTCCATGATCAGGGACTATGTATTTTTCCCAACACTGAAACTCTAGTATCTAACACAGTAGCTGCCTCAAGGTAGGCACTCAGTAAATATTTGCTAAAGACTGGAATCAACAATCCCACAAAATGAGGTACGTATAATGTCATACATGTCTCCACTTTTTAATAACGGCAATGGATTGGAAACAATGTAACGACCCATCAACAGGGGACTTGATTAAATATATTGTGAGACATTCATACAATGTAATACTATCTAGAGCAATTTACATGTACTGATATGGAAAGATCTTCAAACTCTACTTGTGAATAAAGCAGGGCATAGCAAAATGCATAGTGAAGTGCCACTGGTGTCAAAGACAACAGTAAATCACACTGAATTACTTGTTGGATGAAAATACTCATTGAATGTTTAAGAAACTTAACAGTGGCTACTTGTTTAGAGGGTAGGTGTAACTAACTGTGTAGATGGCTGTCAGAGGTGGGGAAAAAAACTCTACTGACTATCATTTTATACTTAGATTTGGGAACCCACCTGAATGTGTTATATGTTTATAACTGAATAGATGAATTTTTAAAGAAGTGCTTCCTTGGCCAGAACCCAATAAACTGTCGAATGAATTACAGCACACATGACAGCTTCCCCATCACTGTTCCCATCTCTAACACACATCCCCGTCATCACTGCTGCCACCACTCTGCCACTGCCCTGGGAAGAAGCAAGCAGCTTTTTAAAAGCTACATATTCTTTAACATTTAAAGCCATACTCTCTAATTATCAATTTTTTTCTTTTCCTGCGGTATGCGGGCCTCTCACTGTTGTGGCCTCTCCCATTGCGGAGCACAGGCTCCAGACACGCAGGCTCAGCGGCCCTGGCTCACGGGCCCAGCCGCTCCGCGGCATGTGGGATCTTCCCAGACCGGGGCACGAACCCGTGTCCCCTGCATCGGCAGGCGGACTCTCAACCACTGTGCCACCAGGGAAGCCCTCTAATTATCAATTTACAGTCATAAACCCTTGCATCACTTTTTATAGTTTACTAAGTGCTTTCAAACATATTCTCTAATTATGTCCTTACAACAACCTGAGACAGTTTACATGGTTTTAGCCCCATTTTATAGATGAGAAAACTGAAGTTGTGAGGGATAAAGGGTCCTGCCCAAGGTCACGCCTCTGGAAATGTCAGAGTCAATTTCGATCTTCTGATGAAAAGTCGACATTCCTTCCCATGCAGTTCGGAGGATGACAACCTCCCCTCCACACTTCCAGGTTCCAAAAAAGGAAAAGAAAAATGGCAGCAGGTCTTTCACAGATTTTCCTTCAACCCCATGACATTCTAGGACAGACTGATGTAAGTGTGGGTCAGTCTGGGTTTTGGTCCTAGGGGACAGGACTTGCAGAGAGAGGAAAACAGCCAACTTCTGTTTCGTGTTACACTCACCCAGCAGAGAAGAAAAGAGGAAGGAAAACGTTCTTGGCTGGTGTGGAGAGAACCCTGCCAGCAAACGGGATGGATGCTCTAACCTGCCACAGACATCCCCTGAGGGCCCATTAACACCATGATACTGCACCAGAGAGACGGTGAATACTTAGTAACGATGATGCTGACTTCCCGGCAACTTTTGAAAGCAAGAACTGTGTTTCCACTGACTGAGGTGCGGGTGGGATGTTTGAGGATGGAACTAGAGAATGGGAGGATTTATTTGTCTGCTGAGGACGGAGCTGCATGTCACCCTGGGTGTACATCACTAAAAGCTTCCCTACATAAGATCATCCTCTGGTTCTATTTCTTAACCTCTGGATTGACACTGCAGTCCCAGATTCACGTGATGCTCTGAGAGAGAGAGAACTATGAGGGAAAAGAATGAAATGCGCTCTTCACAACCAAGGCCTAGATCCACCGACCTGGCTGACTGGGGGACTAGAGAGCAGCAGCAGCAGTGAAAAGGACAAGCGCTCGGCAGTGTCCCTCCAGGATTTATCATCCTCTAAAATACAGCATGGAATACAGGGAAGCCGTGTAACGTCCAGGGCCATTCATAAAGGCCTCAGAGCATGCGGAAGAGTCACGTGTTCTGATGAGCAAACGTCTAACTGGAACAAAAAGCTGACCTGCAGAATGGCCATCATTAAGTCTACAAACAACAAATGCTGGAGAGGGTGTGGAGAAAAGGGAACCCTCCTACCCTCCCTCCTGTTGGTGGGAATGTAAATTGGAAAACAGTATGGAGGTTCCTCAAAAAACTAAAAATAAAGTTGCCGTATGATCCAGCAATCCCACTCCTGGGCATATATCCAGACAAAACTCTAATTCAAAAAGATACATACGCTCCTAGGATTTCTCTGGTGGTCCAGTGGTTAAGACTCCATGCTTCCACTGCAGGGGGCAGGGGTTTGACCCCTGGTCGGAGAACTGAGATCCCACAGGCTGCACGGTGCAGCCAAAAACAACAACAGCGGCAAAAACAAAAAAGATATACATGCCCCTACACTCACAGCAGCGCTCTTCACCATAGGCAAGACATGGAAACAACCTAAATGTCCATCGACAGATGAATGGATAAAGAAGGTGTGGTAATTACATGCAATGGAATATGACTCGGCCATAAAAAAGAATGAAATAATGCTGCTTGAAGCAACACACATGGACCTAGAGATTATCATACTAAGTGAAGCAAGTCAGAAAGAGACAAATACCATATCACTTATATGTGGAATCTAAAATATGACACAAATGAACTTATCTACTAAACAGACTCACAGACATAGAGAACAGACTTGTGGTTGTCAGGCGGGGAGGGGTGGGTTGGGAGGCTGGGGTCAGCAGATGCAAACTATTATCTATAGGATGGATAAACAACAAGGCCCAACCGTATAGCACAGGGAACTATATTCAATATCCTGTGATAAACCATCATGGAAAAGAATATGAAAAAGAAGGTATATATATATGTATAACGAAATCACTTTACTATACAGAAAATACCACAATATTGTAAATCAACTATACGTCAATAAAATAAATTTTTAAACAAAATGTGACCTGAACAGCTCCTCTGATCCCTGCTAAGACTGAGGACCCACCACCATAGGAAAAACAGACTGCTTCTGTTGTAACGTGATGTATTTATTCTGGGTAGGAGAGAAAATAAGATGCTCACCTTCAAAAGGAAAAGGCAGAGAAGTTTTAGTGGGGTTTTTTTGGGAAGAAAAGAGCAAGTAATTGTCAATTCTTCATCTAACTCTGAGATCTTCAATTTATAACTACTTTACTCACTGCAGAGGAAGTAAAAATTTCTCAAGGAGTATCATAAAATGTAAATGCTAAAATTTACCAAAAAGCCAAGTTATTTTTAGTTTAAATTTAAATTCTGAAACTAACAAGCTAACTTAGGTCTGATGTGGTACCTTTCAAAGAGGACAAGGGATAAAAATGGAAGGAGCTAAAGTGTTGAAAAGTGCAAGGTCCATCAGTTCCAATGCATAAATTCAGCTACACAGTAGCTCAGCAATCTGGAAGAATTAATTTTCCTCCCCCAAAGCTTTTGACTCTCAGAGCAATACACACACCCACCCCTTGTTATCTAAGAGACCAGGGTGATGAAAGGGAAAAGAGATTCTCCCCAAGATCAACATCTGACCACCCGAAATAGAACTGCCTTCACCATGGTCCTGTTGTTCTATTTTTTTCTAATGATGGAATATCTAATTCCAGGGAAATATTAATAGCTTCATTATGTGACCATAGGACTGGTCACATAATGAAGCTATTAATTAGTGACGTACCTAAAGAGTTTGGGGGCTAAGCTATAAGGTGTTTTTGGAACATCTGATCTTTTGATACAAATCTACTGTTACCAAAGATTTAGTAAAATAAGCAAACTCCCATTAAAATCAAGAACCAGGGCTTCCCGGGTGGCGCATTGGTTGAGAGTCCGCCTGCCGATGCAGGGGACACGGGTTCGTGCCCCAGTCTGGGAAGATCCCACATGCCGCAGAGCGGCTGGGCCCGGGAGCCATGGCCGCTGGGCCTGCACGTCCGGAGCCTGTGCTCCGCAACGGGAGAGGCCACAGCAGTGAGAAGCCCGAGTACCGCAAAACAAACAAACAAACAAAAACAACAACAACAAAAATGGATAACCAAAGGACAGAGACTAAAAAGATTTCACTTGGAACATGCTAAGGTCTGACTCAAGCCAGGGATACTCAGGCTGACACCTGGTAGGGCCAGTTCAATGTGGAGTGGGTACCAGTACAGATTAAGAGCAGAAAAACAAACAGGCGCTTGGAACCATGCTGGGAGCAAGAGTTCAGAAAATTCTGGCAAACCATGGAGGAGGGGTCAGAGGAGTCTAGATCTGTCAGTAGGGTAGGCCTGAGGAAGGGGCCCTCCTTGATAATGTCTAGGAAGCAAGAATCAACATTTTTCCTTACTTGGACACCCTTACCCATCGTGAGAACAGGTTCTGTGCAAAGAACATGCAGAAGGCCTCCAGGTGCCAGGGAGCCCAGGGCAGAAGATAAGGAGGTTTGGAAGAACAGGGCCATCCCCCTAGGCCAACCCACCAGATGAGAGAAAGACACTCTTCGCAAGGCCAGCACAGATGGGTGGAAAGAAGGAAGCCACCCAACATGTGCAAACTGGTTCATTAACCCACAGAAAAAGTCCTTGTCCTGGGGGACACCCACATCGGAACTCTCTCCAGTAGTCTGTCATGTGGTCCTAAAAACATCTCAGATGGGAGACTGGGAGCCATGGGCCACCACCTCTCCTGACCTGGTCCCACAATCATCCCAGCTCAACTGTGTCCATGCCACTGCTTTGGGAAAGTGACAATTCTCAAAATGTCCCCACAACTCTGGCTAATGCCTCAGATTGGAATACCCCTTTTACATTTTTCATGCCCCAAATCATCCTAACCCTTATGTTCCACGACTACCTTGGTCACCCTGTACCTCTACGTCTTAATAGCTATAGATGAGAATCATAGAAGTGTTAGCTACTACAATTCTTTCATTTCATTTTCTTGAGGACTTTTCTTTCCTTATAGAAAATTCCTCAGAGCCCTATGCTATCAATAAGAGTAGCCTTATGCTATCAATTATAATAATGGTAGTAGTCATAAGAGCTCACATGTATTGAGTACTTTCTCTGTCAAGCGCTATGCTAAGGGCTTTACATATCTACAATTCCTACAGAGTTAAATCCTTTGGCATCAGCCCTATAGCATAGATGCTATTATTGTTTCCATTTTACAGAAGAGGAATTTGGGGCACAGTGTGCCAACCTTCATCCCATCTTGTTCCCTGACTTTGTGAGGAACTCCACGCCCAATAGTAAAGCCTCAGGAGTCGACAGTTTATGAGCAGGGTTTGTTAACTGCTGGGAGTGGGGGTCAGGGGCATGGAGGAAAATACTCTTTGGTCTGAGCTTCTGGAAGAGCACTCTTGACTCTCTGGGTCAAAATACAGCTATTCTATTATTCTGCTCTGGCACAGGGTACCAATTCTTACCAATTGTCTTCTTGGATCTCCCGGTCACTGGAAAAAGTCACCATTGCTGCCATTAGGAACAGTTCAAAAACTGGAAAACATCCTTCTGTTCTCTTGAGTGCCTGGAAAGATGGCATGTTGGAAGTTGACTCCATGAGGCAAGAGATTATAGTTTTCATCCAACCTAACAAGAAAGAGGAAGAAAGCAGAGCTGTAGACTGGACAGCCATGGGGTGCGCCATCTTGAATCTTGAGTCAACAGAAGACTGTGACAGTCTCCATCGGCTCTCATTATTTCTAATTGTTTCTCTGCCTCCTACTTCATGAGTCTATTCTTAAGCTTTTGAAAAAGGTGAGTTTGGGGGCAGAGGGACTGTGTGCATGTGTCTGCGTTTGTGTATCTGTGTTATCTCCCAGGTGGCCTTCCTTCTCATAGATGGTGTGTGTTCCTTGTTTCTTGGTGAATGAAGGCCAGTTGCAATGACCCGGGTTCAAGTCCTACCACTACTAATTCTGCCTGACAGGAAACGAATTTCTTCAATTCTCTAAGCTTCAGTATTGCAATCTATAAAAAGAGGATGACAAAAGCACCTTACTTTTTGATGGTGATGTAAGGATTGCATTAAAAAAAAAAAGTCTCTGGCCAGAGTAACTGCAGCATAAAAGTTAGTTAACATTTCTACTGAGCCTCGCAAACAAACGCCTGTTGTCAAGATGAAGAAGTCAAGAAAAGGAAAAGGAGAGATACGAGTTACTCTCCAGCCCATGGGGGGCATGTGGGGCTCACCAGGGAGTATCCAGTGCCACCTTCTCCTGTGACGCTGACCAGAATCTGTTCTCTTCTCAGTGGGTCCCAGAATAACAGAGGAGGAATGCTTTGTGTGCAGCTGTTAACACACATCAGGGCAACATAACTCTGTGAAATAGAAATCTATCAGACTACCATTTGACAATGTATTTCTGCCCTAACGTTTTAAAAAAACATGTCAGAGAGAAGATGAAAGAGTTGGCTGACCACCACAGAACCAGTGGACAAAACAGTATTTCATAATAAAATAGGAAAAGAAAATAACGTCTTCTCAAGTACTCTGGTTTTTTCTTTGGAAAATGAAGTTTCATTGTGAATAGTTTTGTAGCTGGGTCCCCAGTGTTTTCCTTAAATAAAGACATGAAAAATCTAGTTTAAGTTTCTCTGCATCAAGAAGGTACTGTCGGGCTTCCCTGGTGGCTCAGTGGTTGAGAGTCCGCCTGCCGAGGCAGGGGACACGGGTTCGTGCCCCGGTCCGGGAAGATCCCACATGCCGCGGAGCGGCTCGGCCCGTGAGCCATGGCCGCTGAGCCTGCGCGTCCGGAGCCTGTGCTCTGCAACGGGAGAGGCCACAACAGCGAGAGGCCCGCGTACCGCAAAAAA
>RJWK010004769.1:0-58150 GCA_004363435.1 Platanista minor
TATGTCAATCCCAATCTCCCAATTCATCCCACCCCCCCCTTTCCCCCTTGGTATCCATACATTGTTCTCTACGTCTGTGTCTCTATTTCTGCTTTGTAAATCAGATCATATATACCATTTTTTTTCAGATTCCACATATATACATTAATATACAATATTTGTTTTTCTCTTTCTGACTTACTTCATTCCAATGAAAATTATTAGTGTGTTTCTAAAAGATATTTTAAAACAATTATACTCACCACAGGTACTTCAAATAATAATAACATTGAAGTGATGACAGTTGGGTGTATTAGTTATATATTACTGTGTAACAAATTAACCCTAATGTTAGTGCCTTAACACAACACACATTTTTCTATTGGTTTCTGTGGCTCAGGATGGCTAAGCTGGGTCCTCTGGCTCAGAGTAGCTCAGGTTCTAATCAAGGTGTCTGTCTGAGCTGCAGTCATGCCTAGGCTCATAGTTGGAGGCTCTACTTCTAAGCTCACTCACGTGGCTGTTGGTAGGATTTAGTTCCCCACAGGTCATTGAACTGAGGACCTGGTTCCTCGCTGGCCATTCTGAGGTTTCCCTCAGTTCCCTGCTGTATGGCCTCCCCATAGGGCAGTGGGCTTCATCTGAGATAGCAAAAAGAACACCCCAGATGGAAGGCAGAATCTTTTTATAACCTAACCTCAGAAGTGACATCCTGTCACATTTGTCACATGCAATTTGTTATAAATAAGTAGCTAGGTCTAGCCTATACTGTAGGGGATGAGGTTACTGGAAAGTATGAAGTCCAGGAGGCAGGGATCATGACAAGTTTCAAAACTGACTGCAGCAACAAGCAAGTCCATCAACAAGCAGGCAGCGACATCAGCCTCATGACACTGCTTGGCTGACCACAATGGCAAGATGCCATCAACTGTGGGATAATCCCAATTTCACAAATACTAAAATGTAAAAAAAAAAAAAAAAAACCCTTAAAGTCAGTGAAATACAGTATGTTATTTCTTAAAATCTTTGAAACGGCACCCTTAAGTGATGTATTACAACATTTTTTCCTGTAATTTTTCACATTACCTTTGTAAGTACATGTTATAATAAGAATAAAGAAAGCCAAAACCATTGAAGCAAATTTTGAGGTACTTAATTAGTAAATCGTTCAGTCAGTCAAGAGATGGATACTACTGTGTTCTATGCATGTGAACTAATCCTCAAAATGTTTGATGTACTCAGAGAAAAAGATAATTTTAACTTGACCATCAAGGGTCCTGCTTGACCATCAAAGGTCCTGCTTCCAAATGACTGGTCAGAGAATGGAAAGCCTTACAAAGAGGTGGGATCTGGGCCACATCCAGGAATCATGGGCTTGGTTTCTATAGAAGAGTTTCAAATGGCAACATTCTCTACTGAATTTACTGAAAACATCAGAGGAGAAAGAAGCATTTACAGGCCCCAAGTGACACATGAATAAGAACTACATGCTACTTTTAAACTTCCATATCTCAGTATTAAGGGTTCAGCTAAATTTTAAAGTTTATTTTTGCATGTGTTTGATTATAAAGTAATACTTGTTCATTATAGCTAATTTGGAAAATCACAGAAAATTAGAGGAAAAAACAAAACAATAACACCACTACCCAAAGGCAATTCCTGGATTAAGACTGGGTAGATAATAGCTGAAATGAAGAATGAAATTGAAGTTGCCAGTTTGTCCTACTAGGGTATTTCTAAGTCTGTAGCATTTAAAGTTGTTTAGTATTAACTTTATTTAACATAACATTTATTGTATATTTGGATTTCTAATTTCTTAGGAACAGGCACAAACAGGAGCCAGGTCTTTGCTTTAAAAAAATTAAATTAATGTGTAATACTTCAACATTCACTTCATATAGAAAATGAACAAATATTGTCTGATGATGCATGGAAGTCTGAAGAAGGGAAAGTGGTCAAACAAACTCACTTTCACCCAATTCATGAACTAGGAATGAAGAACTGGGTTCAAGACGTAGGGATAGGTCTTGTTTACCTCCGCAAGGCTCACATGCCTCTTCCTCTTTGCACCACCCTCCCTCCACCCACTCTCCTGGCTTTTAAAATTAGAGATTAAATTTGCAAACTGGAACGTTATTTACATACCATCATCCAGTATTCTTCTGTGTCTCAGGCCTTTCTTTCAACATCATTTATGCAATTCATCTACACCATTGCTTGGAGATGAAGTTCATCATTACTGCTGAATTGTATTATATCATGTGACTATCAGAATGTTCTTAGTCCTACTGTTGATGGTATTCAGGTTGTTTCCAGTTTAGGACTTTCCCAAATCACACATCTGTGAATATCCTGGTGCATGTGTTTTTGGTGCACAAGTGCAAACATTTATGTTGTTCTACACTTCGGAGTGGGATTGCTACGTCACGGGACTTGCAAAAGTCCAACTGAGTGGTTAGTACCAAACTGTTTTCCAGAGAATGTGGGCTGACTCATTCCCCACCCATAGTGTGTGAGTTTCCATGGCTCTGCTTCTTCTTCAGCACTTGGTAACACCAGTCTGTTTACTGTCAGGAACTCTACTGAGTATGTAATGCTGTGCCATTTTGGCTTTAATTTGGACTTTTGTGATTGCCAATGAAGTTGAGCAGTTTTTTTCTATGTTTAATGGCTATTTGGATATCCTCTTTTTTCCCCCATTTTTACTGAGATATTATTCACATATAGCATAAATAAGTTTAAGGTGTACAACATGATAATTTCATATATGTATATATTGCAAAATGATTATCACAGTAAGGTTAACACCTCCATTCCCTGACATAATTACTGTTTGTTTGTTTGTTTTGGGGGGGTGTGGTGATAACATTGAAGATCAACTTTCACTTTTCTAAAAAAAAATTATAGTTGATTTTCAGTATTATATTAGTTTCAGATGTACAGCATAGTGATTCAGATTTTTGCAACTTATACTTGATTACAGGTTATTATATGAAAATGGGTGTAATTCCCATTTTGCTGTACAATATAATCCTGTTGCTTATCTATTTTATATATAATAGTTTATATCTGTTAATACCATACCCTTAATTTGTCCCTCTTTTATGAAGTGCCTATTTATGTCTTTTGCCCATTTTTCTGTTGTGTTTTTGTTATTGATTGGTAGAAGATCTTTATATGTTTAGGGCAAGTTACTATGCCTCCGTTTCTACAAAATGGTAATAATAATAATAATAATACTACTTCACATGATGTTGTCACAAGGATTATACGAGTTAATGCATGTAAGCACTTAGAACCATATGTGGCACACAGTAAGTGCTCCCCTGTTTCCTATTGTTATCAGCTAGGTTCCCATGGCTAGCAGGTTGTGGACACAGAACTCCGAAGAAGCTTCTAACTTCCATTCACCAGACATTGTCTTGCCAACAGCAACTTTACACATCCAGAAAGACTGAAACTCACCATTGTCACCCCTAATTGGGCCCACCCAGGGCCCCAGTAGAAGCTTTAGAGGAAAATACTGGTTGTGATTTTATTATCATCACCACACTATTTTTAAAATATTAAAATTGTTTTTCCTCTGAAGAGAACAAGGTAGCTTTTTAATTGAAAATTACTGAAGAAGCATTTATCTCACAGCCACTGTATGGTGCAGTTGGCATTTGGCATGTTGATTCCAAAAGTTTTAACAGAATGATTTTGCACCAGGAGGGTAAAAAAGAAAAACTCCCCGAACACAGGAATTAAATGTATTAAAAGTTAAAGGACATGCAATGTGAGCAATGAAGTATTTTAGGCTAAGTGCCCATCCCGGCCTCAGACAACTTCCCTTGGTTCACAAGCCACACTTAGGAAAAAAGGGATATGTTTTTCTTTTCTACTCTATTGCTCCCAGGGGCCATGGCAATAGAATTTCTTGTAAACAAACAAATCAACAGACTATAATCAGCCTGCCTTGGCTCCTTCCATTTATGAAATTTTCACAGATAGATTAAATAAATTATTTTTTGAGGAGGGAAGTGTGCGGAGGGCCATAATTTACGCTTTTACGACCAAAAATGAAAATCTTTCATTTATTATTCCTCATGGAGAACAGCTACTAATATCTTCCTTCAAGGTCTCTTAATTAAATTCAGCTTCTTGTATTTTTTTTCTTGATTCACTCCCTTTCATTCCTGGATTAAACCTAGTTCTTCATAGTTGTAATTTCTCTCAGCCATTAAATTTCATTTACCTCATTTAAATTTCTGGAAATTTCTTTCCAGAGTGGAAAGTGTTTATTTTTTCACTTCTCTCCCTAGGCAAGAAAACCATCCCACTTAGACCAGAGTTAACTAAATTATAAACATTCACACTGAAGTGTATTATCCTATATAGCAAGTACATGTGTGAATATAGAGTGATTTTGGAAAGGGAGAGTGATTGGCCCAAGACTGTCAAGAAAACAGTCTTCTAGGGCTTCCCTGGTGGCGCAGTGGTTGAGAGTCCGCCTGCCGATGCAGGGGACGCGGGTTCGTGCCCCGGCCCGGGAAGATCCCACATGCCGCGGAGCGGCTGGGCCCGTGAGCCATGGCCGCTGAGCCTGCGCGTCCGGAGCCTGTGCTCCGCAACGGGAGAGGCCACAACAGTGAGAGACCCGCGTACCGCAAAAAACAAAACAAAACAAGCAAAACAAAAAAAAGCAAACAGTCTTCTCCATCCCTGAAGTCCCTTCAAAGGGTTACGTCTTCCAAAAAATCTTGTCCTCTCAACTTCCATAGAATGACTGTGAGGGTACTATAGTAAACTGTGTGGTTATTCCTGATATTTGCTCCCACCTTCCTGTATAGGGTTATACATACTTGCCTGTTGCTGTGTCTTACAGGGCCCCCTGTGGCAAGACTGTACTATTTTGTCCATGGGCATTGGCACTGAGCATGTGACATGCTTCAGCCAATGGGATGTGAGCAGATTAGTCTCCTCTGAGGGGAAACTTTCAAAGGTGTCACAAGTTTCCACCAACACTCTTGTTCTTCTCCTGTCCCAAGTTCCTTCATTCTGGTTCTAGAATGAGCAGGCACATGGAACCCCAGGAACCGAGCTGTGGCCTCCTACATGGGACATGAGCAAGAACTGAATATCTGAGGCTTGGAGGTTATTGTTTACTTCCTGTCATTGAAACTGTTTATTGACTTGTCTTATTCAAGGTACGTTCCTTGAAGACAGGGAATGCGTCTTCTTTGTTGGCTATCTGCATAGTTTGGTGCTTGGTCATCAGTAGGAACTAATAAAAGTTTGTTGAACAACTGAA
Organism: Platanista minor; assembly: GCA_004363435.1. Lineage (NCBI taxonomy): Eukaryota > Metazoa > Chordata > Mammalia > Artiodactyla > Platanistidae > Platanista > Platanista minor. Next base: position 5,273 of record RJWK010004769.1, read on the forward strand.
CGACTTGATGAAGATCTCCAGCAATAAGCATCTACCCTCTTCTATGGCAGCTATGCCTTTTGGAAAATGTTCCTCACCCTGAGCAGAACTCTGATTCTCTAGGACTTCCACTAAGTGTATCAGTTCCCTCCCCTGGACTCACATAAAACTACCTGATACCTCGTCCATAAGACAGGCCTCTAGTGTTTGAAAACGGTGCTATCCGCCATTTGGGAGTTTGTTCCTTTTGTTTTGTTATCTTCCATGTTTTCCAACTCCTCAACCTCCTGGGGGACGTCCTTTCCAGGTTCAGGGAAGTCCGCATATCCCCTCTAGAACGTGAGATCTGGAATCAGCACCAGCCTCTGTGTGTGGTCAGAGTAGCACAAAGTGAGAAAAGGTCATCTCCTCTGGGGTAATCCTCCATCTGGACTAATTACACTGCATCTAACACAGCCTTTGCTGTTCTTGGCAGCCACATCACACTGCTGACTCGTACTGAGTCAATCAAATCCCTTAAGCATTATTCACGAGTCTTTATGACCAAGTTCTGCCGCAACTTGTGAGGTAGGTTTAGGGAACCCAAATACTTTTCCTTGTTAAATTCTTTACCTCATTTCATTTGTTTCGTGGTTTCTGTCTACTTGGGAAAAGGAAAGCTTTGATTTCTGGGAATGGAAACTCAGCTATTAGCCAAGAGAGAGGAGAAACAACCTTGTCCCATCAACTGTGGAATGATTAGAGAGCCCCATTGTCTGGTCCAGCAGTCTGTACTTAACTATGTGCTGTAGTTCATTGCCAAGCCTATGGTGTCTTCGCTGAATTTCTCAAGGAGAATGGAAGAATATTGAAATCCAGCACCAACAAGCATCTCTACTTATGTGTGACAGACTCAAAGTGGCTCCTGTGATCCCCACCTCCTAGTAGCCACACCTTTGCATAATTCCCTCTACTTGAGTGCGAGTGCATCTTCTAATTTGCTTCAAACCACTAGAATATGGCAAAGGTGATGGGATATAAGTGACTGCATGTACACTGTTATATTACATGAGATTGTAATATTATCTTTCTAGGAGACTCTCCCCACTGGCAGTGAAGAAGCCATGAATGTTGTGAGCTGCCCTGTGGAGGAAGCCACATGGCAAGGAAATGAGAATAGCAGTTTCTAACTGATAGTAAGAAACTGAGGTCTTCTGTCCTACAGCTTGTAAGAAATGCATGCTGCCAACAGTCATGTGGCCCTGGAAGAGGATCTTTCCCTGGCCAAAACTTGAAGTGAGACTGCAGCCCTGGCCAGCACCTCCATTGCAGCTTTCAAATGAGACTCTGAAATGGAGAACCTAACAAGGTAAAGCCTGGACTCCTGATCCACAGAAACTGTGATATAATAAATGTGTGTTGTTTTAAGGTGCTATGTTTCTTGTAAATTGTTACTCAAGGATACGTAACTAATGTACCATGAACTTAGGTGATAGAAACCAAATTCAACTGGAAGCCAGGGATATCATGAAGCCCAGAAACCACACACCCATTGTCCTTTTTTGGTAGGGTGGATTGACTTATAGAATCTTTGATGAGCCCCATGTACCATACCACCAGGATGTTAAAAGGCCACCTTAATATCCAACCTCAGACAATAGAGTTTTTTTCTAGTATTTGTCCAAAGGACCTTCTGCTCTTTCATCTCGTTCAATGGTCTACTCTTCTGTTTTACTACCTTTGGATTCCTGGGTCCTGTACCTGAGTCTGAAAGTTTTCTTCCTGCTCTCTGGTCTCTTAACTTTGATTCTCCACTGAAGCAGAGTTCCTAGTTTTGCTGCCTCCTGTACTTTTATTGAGAGGAATCCCCATCTTGGTTCTGTTATATCTATGTCTTCCTGGTCTGGTTCTCCCAGACCTCCTCCCACCAAAGGAGAAGCATCTAATGTCCTAGACCACTTAATGGTGAAAATCCTCCAGCCAATAGTATGACCTTCAGTACAATCTTAGATATTGCTGATGTCAGTAGGGTCACCTCAAGCCATTTTGTTATTTCCACTGGGGTTCTTTTCCTCTTTGAGCATAAACCTGATCATTGTCATCATCATATTAAAATTCTGTGTATATCTTCCGATATAAAAAGGAACTTGTGAGTACCAGTGGTTGGCTAAGAGTCATTTGTATATACGTGCTGATGGCCCATTGGTATGACCCAGCCATGGCTTGTAGTTCCTGGGAAAGTGCTTGAATCCTGCTTGTTATCTCAGAGACTGGACACTGCAGCCTGAGAGAGAAGCTGATGAATGGGCCTTTGTGTTTATATCAGCCATGCAGTTTTTACATGCAGTTGAGCTTACCAGAGATAGAAAGGGCTCCTGGATTTCTTTAATGTACTTTAAATACTATGTATATAGAGATAGAGAATCCAAGAGCCCAGGTTCTACTCACCCAACCTTGTTCTTTAAAAGCAAAGCAGTCTTTGAGCTTAGGGACATAGGGCCTCCTCATAGACTTGACCTGTCAGGTTCAGTCAATTTCCCTTAATGTATTACTGCTGAGGAAAAACATATGCTATGAGCAGCTTGAGTCCTGTCCATGGATGGTCTTAGAATAATAGAGAGATCAGAAATGGAACTGAGCAAACCACTCATTCCAACCCTTAATTCTTCCAACAGAAAAACAGAACCTCAGAAAGGTCAAATGCCTGGGTCAAATGTGTGTAGTTAATTCATGGCAGTGTCCAGACTTGATTTCAGACAAGGTAGCCATGGTGTTCTTTAAAAGCCCCTAAAGAAATGAAGTCCAGAGGAGGTCAATCACTTCTAATTACTCAGAGGAGAGGTGAGTTAGAACATACAAGGCCAGACCTGAAAGGACAGGCACCAGATCCAGGGAAGACTGTTCTCCATCTCCTGTCTAGACTTTGAGGAGTCCAGATAACAGGTAGGGATGAAAATAGATATTCACTATCTCAAGGGAGACTAGGGTCTGAGGAGGCATCAGTCATGATGCCCTTTCCCCAGGGATCCTGTGCGGAAGGAGCAGCCCTCTTAGACAAAGTTTTGATATTATAGGACTGTTAATTTCCTTGTTTCTGCTCCTGACATTTAGTAAAAGGTTTATTGATTTCCATTATTTTTAATTCCAACCTGGCCTCAGCTGTACAGTGGGGAGTTAATAGAAAGGACTTTTCTGTCTGGTCCAGAATCTTTGAAGATTACTACCTTCTAAGGCCAGCGGGATGGTGATAGTGGGAACCAGAAAGGGATGCAAAGAAAAGGAGGATCTGAAAAATGAGGTCAGGGCCTCAGGATCAGGTGCTTCTTTCTCCAAGATATTCTCTTCCAAGTACCCACCTTTCAAGGACTGTTTTTGGTTTTTTTTTTTTTGGCTTATAATACATTTAAGGCCTAGATTAAAGCCCTCCTCTATCACCAAGTCTCCAAGATTTACCATTTACTCCCTCAACACTCTCTTCTGCATCCCCACAGCCTTTAACTGGATGTAGATGTCTTGCTAGCTGTAAGTATGTCTGTCCATCCTACCAGAGGGTAATCTTTCTCAAAGAAGGGAAAGTATCTTTTTTATTTTATAACACCCCTCCTCTAACCCCCACCCAAAGTGGCTAAAATAGGAATTAAAGGTGGCAGATAATCACAAAATACGTCTTCTGTTAAGGAGAATTAGCAGCACACTGAGGTTGAGCCTAGAGTCACTGAAGTCACATGGCCTGGATTGGATATGTGGCTCCAGTGAGTGCTCATCTTGTGACTTCCACCAGTATCCTTGGCTTTTCTGTGCCCTATTTTCTTAATCATTAAAGGGCCATGTTAATAGTACCTGTTCACTGGGATTAGTGTGTGTTAAGGGAGTTTGTTTCATGAAAAGTTCTTAGAACATTGCACTGTCTGGCATTTAAAAAACCTTCCAAAGGTAGATTGTATGCAGTGGGTTCCATGGTCCAACTCTACACATGGTGGCATCCCACCAGTGTATGGCAGAGTCATTCTGGGAGCTTCAGCCTGGTTCTTTCAGCTGTGCCCAGTCCCCACCCCAGCACGACCTCCCCTTCATCTCAACTGTCTTCTCCCTGACACACTAGGGATGTGTCCCAAGGCCCAGGTGTTTTTCTATCAGTTTCTTTGCTTTGACTCTGCCATGGGTCTCCCAAGGCTGTACTGTAGAAACATTGCCTCTGTACAGGCATCCATCTCCCTCCAACCTCCTACTTTATTCAGTTTCAAGAGGGTTAGGATTTGGGCTGCATCTTTGAGTCTACTTGATGACCACATTGGGGATTCTAGATCTTATTGTCTGATATATTGTGCGGGATGGGGAATCTTGGCCTCTGGTGCCTCAAGTTATGTAATTCTGGATTGAGGATCTCCTGTCCTTTTCTAATAGTTCATTGATTGGGGGAAGGATTTCCTCTGGGAGAATAGGTGAGTGATAATTACCATGGCCTGACCTCCAATATGAATACCTGTGGACATTGTGTTCCTTCTAGGTCAGTCTTTCTCAAAGTGTGATCCAGGACCAGCAGTTTCAGCATCACCTGAGAACTTGATAGAAACACAAATTCTCAGACCCCAACCAAGACCTTCTGAGTCAGAAACTCTGGGAGTAGAACCAGCAATCTATATTGTCACAAGCCCTCCAGGAGATGCTGGTATGTACAATATCAAGAACCACTATTCTTGGCCTTCAAACCACCTTTTTCTTTGATGATACCGCAGATGGCCAGGGAAATCCCTCCTAGGTGTCTATGTTATACCTTTATCAGGTAAGAGACTTTACAGTGGTGTTTCCCAAACTTCCATGATGACAAGAATCATATGGCAGAACATGGTAAAAAATCATTCTCAGCTTTTTCCCTGACCCTCTGAATTGTAATCTCTGGGGACAGCACATGGGAAGCTACGTTTTTAACCAGCGTTGCAGGTGAATCTTACCCATGAAGTTTAGGAAACTCTTCTTGAAGGTGGGCTTGGTGGCTCTAGGCTGAGTGGACTTTTCCCACCTGACATGTTGGAGATGAGCACTGAGCGGTCAGGAGCTGTCAGAAGAACAGATCATTATCAATTTTTCATTCCTTCGGGCTCCACAAAGTGGACAAAACACAGCACTGGAGTCTACACAAGCTGCAGGAAATGTCTCTCCTGGTGTCCTCCTTTGTCCCTGGATTTCCCAGACAGGTATACTTGCAGCCTCTGTGTCCCTTGTCTGTACTTCCCTGGTGTCCTGAGCCTCTGTGTGATGGGAAGATGAGACGGTCCTCGATCCCGGGGTGTCAGCCACTCTGAGCAGCCTTCTTTCTGCTCCTTACCGTCCAGGAGCATTCACTCCTGTGTGTCTCTTTGTTCTGATTGCCACTAGTTTTCAGGGAGGTCTCCATCGTCCCTGGAGAATGAGTGCTGTGCTGAAAGAATTTTTACCCATTAGTAGCTCTAAAGTCCAGAAACCTAAATGCAGCCTGGCCCTGCCCACTGGTCTCCGACGGAGACATCTTTACAAGCACCAAAGACTGACTTGTAGCAAGTTAGTTGAAACGGGTGATTATTGAAGGATTTTCAGGGCTCACAGAAGCAACAAGAGGAGGAAGAGCAGATGTAGAAACAGGTAATCCCCAGGGAGAGCTGACCATCAGAGACTGCAGCAAAGGTCATTACAGAAGCATGGTCTGGCCCGCTCAGGGCACCACGGTGTGGTGAAAATGACCTCTGTTCCCACATTACTGCGTCATTCTCTCAAGATCCAAACCCTGGAGTTGATTGCCAACTTGCAGAGCCCAACTCACGAGCCATCTTCTTGCTGACCCAAGACAGGGAGAGAAGAATTGTATTGCTTCTTCTTCTCTAGTGAGGGGTCGGTGTTCCTCACCAGGACTCCAGCCAATAGGAGTTTCCCAAATGGGAGACTAGGGGTGGTAGGAAGAGGAGGCTGGTTATCCCAGAAGCTAAAACTTCTGATAAGTGTCTACTCTGCAGATGCTCCAGCTTTTGACAATGCAGATATTTAGAGAAAAATATAACTTACACAACTTCAAATGCTTTCTTGGAATTAAAGGTAGCAAATGGCCTTCCCTTCCCTTCCTTTCCCTTCCTGTTTCTCTCTCTCCCTCGACCCACTTCCCTCTCCTTTTACTGGCAGCAATGTCCTACCGCTCAGTATTAGACAAGTTCTATATCCTTGGAGGTAAAGGTAGAAAAGTAATATTCTGAATTGTGAGAAAAGAAATTAGAAATTGTGTTCATGGAAATTGCTGAATTAAAACTGCCAAGAGGGCTTCCCTGGTGGCGCAGTGGTTGAGAGTCCGCCTGCCGATTCAGGGGACACGGGTTCGTGCCCCAGTCCGGGAAGATCCCACATGCCGCGGAGCGGCTGGGCCCGTGAGCCGTGGCCGCTGAGCCTGCGCGTCCGGAGCCTGTGCTCCGCAACGGGAGAGGCCACAACAGTGAGAGGCCCGCGTACCGCAAAATAATAAATAAATAAATAAATAAAATAAAACTGCCAAGAGTTTATTTATCTTGTTTATGTGTCGATCTGGGGTCCTTTCTGTCATTCCACAGCATACTAATATTCATTTTAAAAAGAGGTCCTTAGCAAGTACCTAATAGTAGAATCTAGGTTTGGGTATATGGGTGTTTACTGTAAAATTCTTTCAAATTTGTTGTATGTTTGAAATTTTTACTATAAAGTTATAGATAACCAACAAGGAACTATACTCAATATCTTGTAATAACATATAATGGAAGAGAATGTAAAAAAAGAATGTATATATGTATATATATATATATGTGTGTGTGTGTATAACTGAGTCACTTTTCTGTATACCTGAAACTAATGTAACATTGTAAATCAACTATATTTCAAAAAAATTTTTTTACAGTTAAAAAATATAGGTCTTTAGAGTTTGTCATTTTAACATTTAACTTAGAAATTTCCTTATTTAAAAAAAATTTTTTTAATTACAAAATAATTGGGGAGAAGTCTTATACAGAAAGATGCTCATTTTAGCGTTATTTGTAACAGCTTTCAAATTGGAAACAATCTAAATGGGATGAGTATCTATATGATGTACACACTTTATGGTATACTATGCTGAAAAACCATTTAAAGCTTGTTTGTTAAAAAGTGAAGTGAAAAAAGCAGTGCATAAAACCTAATCACAATTATGTGGAGCAAATTAAAGGAACAAAACCTACCAACTGAGAAAACAGAGGAGTTGGATACAACATTATTACAGGGCTCGCCTTTGGATGATAGGATTATTGGTGATTAATTTAGAACATGTTTTTTTGGTCACCTCTTGCATTTCTTTAATTCCCTCAAATTTCAGTCAGAACATGCATGTATTTCTTTACACCAAAATAAAGTTGACTTCTGTTAACAATGGCAAAGTGTCCTTCCTTGGGCATGGATCCTGTGTGCTTCCACTTTGCATTGGGGTCTTTTGAGATGGCCACCCTCTTGCTGAGATCACCAATCATCCCTGGGACCAAATCCTGTAGTCATGTTCTGCCCTCATTTTACTAAACCCACCAGCAGCATTTAATATGGTTAATCAATCTTTCTTGACACTCTGTCAACTACTTTCTGAAACATTATTTTCTCCTGGGAACAAGCTTGCTTCTCTCCACACTCTTTACTCTTTTGCTTCCTCAATTTTCTTTGATTGTTTTTCCTCCTCTGCTTAAGCTCTAAATGTTAGAATTACCTCCTATTTACACCTTCTTTTGTTACTGAAGGGATCCCATTCACTTCCCTCTCTGTTCTGACACCTTGTTGGTGTGTGGCTCCAAAATGTCTTCTCTTGTGATTGCTGGTCTAACTGCTTACCTGACATCTCCACTCAAATCTCTCTCAGATATTTCAAACTTATGTCCCAACTAGAATTCTTTATCGTCCATTCTATGACATGGAGATGAAATGAAGTTCAATGTGTCGATTGATACAGTCAACACTGATCAAATGTGATTTTCTTATTCTTTTAAATTTACAAATGAATGAAAATAGAAGTTCTAATAGTTTTTTCCTGAATCTCAGTGGCTCATCTTGGCTACCCTCTAAAGTATACACAACCCCTTTATAAACAAGTATTTGCATTTGCCAAAATTATAGTTGATTTCCTTCTCTGGGCTAGCTAGTAGGATTCTGATTCTCTTAAACCAGGAAATGAAACAGAAATTCCAGGCCTCAGAGACTTGGACAATAAAAGGGTTTTTCTACTATCATTTTATTTTATATCCAATGCAATATTAAATAACATTCATATAGTACCTACAATAATTCCTGTAGGTACTATCTAAATGTTAAAAAAAAAAAAAGCCTGTGTTTGTGAGGCTTTTTAAATAACATCCTAGGATATCTGGATACTATTCACCCACACCCACATCACTGGTAATGGGGGGAAAAACACAGAAAGTTTTTACTTCAATCAGAAACTCTTTCAAAGTATTTTGGGGTCAAAAAATAATTGATTCCAATAAGGTACAAATGTAATTATTTCTTCATTGGAATGACTTCAGTGGGGGGATCCCTCTTTGTTCTTTAGTAGCAAAATTTAAAAAAATAAAACTGGATAAGGTAATTTTGGACAAACATTTGTTACGGTGACTCTGTGACATAACCATTCAAGGTCTAGCAATACGTGTTATGACCCGTGGAAGAGATACAATTATCTTAAGGTATTTATTAATTCCATGTTTTTCTTCTAAAAGAAAAGGAAGATTTGATTACATGATGAGTGTTGGTCAGCTTTGGGGTAGAAAAGGGAACTTAACCAGGATCTTTTAGACTCTTGTTAGTTCAAATTTGATATAGGCGCCAGCAGCACCAGCAGCACCTGGGAGCTTATTAGAAACACAGATTCTCAGGCTCCACCCCAGACCTAGTGAGTCAGAATCTACATTTTTAACAAGATGTTCAAATGATTCATTTGTATACTAAACTTCGAGAAGTACTGTTCTATAACTAAATATTTGGACTTCTTAAAATCTAGGTTTCTGTTGTTACCATTGATTCAAATTCTATTTATAATAATCTTGGGTATTTGGATTTTTCTTGGTAACAAAAAATTGTAAGCTTAAAATTAGTTATTGAACTCAGGAATGAGAAAACAACTCATTTAAAATCAGGCAAAAGCTTTGTGTATACACTTCACTGAAGAAAATTTACCACGGCAAGTAAGCACATGAATAGATGCTCAACATCATTTGTCACAAGGAAAATGCAAATTAAAACCACAGTGAGATGCCACTACATGCCTATTAAAATTGCTATAATAATAATAGTGCTACTACTAATACTAACATCTGACAATACTAAGTGTTGGTAAGGTTGTAGATTGACTAGTACTCTCACGCATTGCTAGTGGGAATGCAAAATGGTATAGTCACTTTGGAAAACAGTTTGACAGTTTCTTATAAAGTTAAACACACACTCACCATATGATTCAGCAATTCAACTCCCAGGTATTTACTCAAGGAAGTAAAAACTTATGTTATACAAAAACATGTATGTAAATGTTTATAGCAGTTTCACTGGTAATCATCAAAGCCTGGAAACAACCCAAATGTCCTTTAACTAATGAATGGATGAACAAACACTGGTGTATCCATACAATAGAATGTTACCAGGCCATAAAAAACACAAATTACAAGACAACATGGATATATCTAAAATATATGATACAGTATGTAAGTGAATGAAGCCAGATTTCCACTTACATGACATTGTGTAAAAGGTAGAACTATAAGGATGAAGAACTGATAGTGGTCACCAGGGTTTTAGGGCAGGTGGAGTACTTGAATACAAAAGGACAGCAGTTGTGTGTTGATGGAGCTGTCCTGCATCCTGAATGTGGTGATGGTTATACTACTCTAGGCATTTGTCAAAACTCAAAAAAAAAAAAAAAGTACACCAAAAAGTATACGTTAGGTGGCTTTCATGTCTTGGCTATTGTAAATAGTGCTGCAATGAACACTGGGGTGCATGTATCTTTTCTAATTATGGTTTTCTCTGGATATATGCCCAGGAGTGGGATTGCAGGATAATATAGCAACCTAAATGTTCATCAACAGATGAATGGATAAAGAAGATGTGGTCTATACGGACAATGGAGTATTACTCAGTCATAAAAAAGAACAAAATAATGCTATTTGCAACAGTATGGATGGACCTAGAGATTATCATCCTAAGTGAAGTAAGCCAGACAGAGAAAGACAATATCATATGATATCACTTGTATATGGAATCTAAAAAACAAGATACAAATAAACTTATTTACAAAACAGAAATAGGCTCAGAAAAAAAACTTATAGTTACTAAAGGGGGAAGAATGGGGAGGGATAAATTAGGAGTTTGGGATTAACATATACACACTACTATATACAAAATAGATAACCAACAAGGACCAACTGTATAGAGCAATATTTTGTAATAACCTATAAGGGAAAAGAATCTGAAAAAGAATACATATATCTATATGTATGACTGAATCACTTTGCTGTATGTCTGAAACTCACAAAAATTGTAAATCATTTATATTTCAATAATAAAACAGTATACTTTAGTGTATGTATATTAAAAATAAATTTACACAAATCATGTATTGTTTACAATGCATGCACTTCACTTTTCAGCCATGCTGAGGAGACATGGTATACCCAAACTCATCTCACATTCCAGGTATCCCTGAGACCTGGAATGAATAAAATAGCCCGGGAAGGCTTGCGTGCCTTACAACCTTAATGCAGCTGGTGTGCTGTAATGCTCAAGAGCAGAGCACCCGATGTCACAGTCCTTAGTGGACCGGCCTTTATCTCAGGCAAGTGGGGCCTTTCCAGTTGGATCTCTTCCTGACAGGTGTGCGGAGAAAGATGAGAGCCTGGCCCATGGGTGAATGATTGCTTCTCATCCATGGAATTCATTTTCATATTTGAAATGCTGCATAATCTGGTGGACAGAGCACTGAATTGGAAATCCAGGGTATGTGGACTTTGTAAGGACTTTGCTGCCGACACCTAGGTGAGAGCTTTAACAGCTTAATGCTTGAATTAACTCAATCATTATCATGATTGGTAATTTGTAATAAAAATAAAGAAAATTTACACATGGTCTAAGTTTATAAAGTGCTTTCACACGGGTTAACCCTTTTAATCTTAGGGTTCATATCGGGAAAGAACAGGTGAGTGGTAGTCAGTGTCTGGTTTTATAGGATGGGAGAGCTCTCAGCCCTTTTGTCCTTCCTTCCCTCTGTATTCATTCTGTAAAGATCCTTTAGTTAATGAAACAGATTTGGTCCTGGACGGGATGCATTCCTGAATCACAGAATTTGAAACCTGGCCTTTTCTTTTTCTTTTCTTAGATAAAAAACAAAACAAAACAAAACAAAACAAAACATTATAGCTGAGTTAGTGAGGTCCAGAGAGGGGAACAAAATGGGTAAAGGTCATTCAGCCTATAAGTTACATCCTTAGAAAATTAAGCCTTAAGCCTGTGAAATATCACCTTATGGGACCTAAATGTGTTCACATGTGTGAAAGGGGCTAGATTGCTTTGTATCTGTCCTGACAGTGAGGGAGGATACATAGAGGCAATTCGTGAGGTACTTTAGATTCTTTAGGGTCAATAAAGTGACTGCCAAATGGTGGTTGATGAGAAATAAAAAGAAAGTTAAAAAAGGAGACGTGACTGCAACTGAGATGATGGGTTAAAAGTTAAGCATAGTGAAATGGAAATAAATTAAAATAACATATTAATCTTTTCTTAATAACTTATTAATCTTAAAGCTAAATTAGAGATTAATTGTGAGCCTCCTGACCTTGACGAGAAATAATAGATGTTTTCAGTTCTATCCCCAGGGTGGTCCAGCACTGGTGGTCCAGCACTGATGTCTCCCTGTCCCCCATCACTCAAATGCAAAGCATGGTCGTGGACACTGAGTGGCCACATCTCCTCCTCCAACTCTAGGTAGTTCTTGAGCTAGAGAGAACCAAGGCTTCTTGGAGATCAACTGACTCCATGTCTTGGTATGGAGAAAAATGGACATGGACTCCATGTCTTGGTATGGATGAACTTTGAGCTACAGTAAATGCCAGAAGTCAAGGACACTTTTAAAAATGTGTAGGGTCATCCTGCAAGGACAAAGGAGATAGTTTTAAGAAACTCCTACTTGCCAAGTTAATATAATTAGACCATCAAACAAGAATATTAACTATATCTAACTGGAATGAATTGAGTCTATAAGAAAGCTATGACATTCAAAGATGAAATAAGTTCATTAAAATGTATAAGATGATAATTGTAATACAAAAGAAGGGTGAATAAAAATTTTAAGTGAACTAAAATTTGTAAGGAACTATTGACATATGTGACATACATAACATTCTGTTTTTCCAAGTACATGTTTATAAGTATTATGGTTTTTTGTTTTTGCTTTTGTTTTTGTTTTACCTAGGAGATCGAAATTATACCCAGAGCAGCAAAGGCCTGTCAGCTCAAGAGACCATGGGCAAAAACTAAGTGGAAAGCATACCAGTGGGTTGCCACATGATAAATGGGTCAAATTCAAGAAGAAGCACGGATAGGTCAACTCAGCCTCTTATCTCCTAGGAAATGAAACTTCTGGATGACTCAACCAATTTTCCTGAGATGCAAAAACTGTAAATTGAGTTAAATTGTAAATTGAGGCTAAATATTATACATTAGTTTGCTAGGACTGCTGGAACAAAGTACCACAGACTGGGTGGCATAAACAAAACTTACCTTCTCACAGTTCTAGAGGCTAGAAGTCCGAGATCAAGGTGGCAGCAGGATTGGTTCCTTCTGAGTGCCTTGAAGGAAGAATCTGTTCCAAGCCTCTCTAGTTGGCCTATTGAGGGCTGTCTTCTCTCTGTTTATAACATCTTCCCTCTGTATTTGTCTGTGTCCCAGTATACTCTTCTTGTAAGGACACCAGTCATATTGGATTAGAGTTCACCCATATGACCTCGCTTTAATTAAATTACCGCCTTAAAGATACAACCTCCAAATATAGTTTCATTCTGAGGTACTGAGGGTTAGGACTTCAAAATATGAATTTGGGGAGGACGTAAGTCACATCCCATGATACAGATATAATGAAGGAAGAAAGCAGAGACACCAAGTTGCAGGAAAAGACGTGGCTGTGGACATTCTCATTGACACAATGAAACAATCTTGATAAAAAATATCTGCTAGGGTTTGACTCACTTTGGAAATTCAAACAGTGGCCTTGGTGTGATCAATAATCAATTCACTGATAACTCAACAATCTCAGCTGACGAACCATAATCTTTTGGTTTTATGTTCAGTAGGTCACTGTAACCCGGAAAGATGCATTAAAATATATTAAAGTATGTGAATAATGGAGAAATTTAGCTAAGCCTATAGAATCACTAATTTTCTCATAGGCTGAGTATGAATATAACAATATATTTTATAAGAATTATGATACTTTGTGAATATCACACATTTGTGAATATGTTTTTAAGGTGTTTGACGTACTTAAAGGACTGCGGCACATTAGGCTTATGCTTTTATTGAGATAGAGAATTTGACTAAGGTTTGTTATTAACTTTTAAATGTGTAAGAGGTTTCATAAAGTTTTAATTTTGATTTAAAAGTTGTGTAAATTTATGTTTAAATGTTTAGAGAAAATTTACATAAGTATAATTACATTGAACATTAAAGAAAGAGCAAGTAGTAAATTTGATTGTTTATACACACAAAAGCCCCTTCAGAAGTAAAGCTCTATGCAGAACTGTGAAGGTGGTTGGAGTTGGAAACAGGTGTGATGGCAGCACTCCTCGGCACCAATGTGTGGCATGAACTCATGGCCCTTACATTCAGCCCTCCCCCTTCCCACCTCCCAGGGCCCCTGGCTGTTAATTCCAGTGTAAAAGAGGAAGGCTGGGGAGTTCCCTGGTGGTCCAGTGGTTAGGACTCCACTCTTCCACTGCAGGGGGCACAGGTTCAATTCCTGTCCAGGGAACTAAGATCCCCCAAGCTGTGTGACACAAACTAATAAAAGGTTTTGTTTTTTTTTCTTTTAAAAGAGAGGGGTTTATTTTCATTCAACTATATATTTCACTAACTTTTTTCTTTTGCAAGATTAAGATCCCTGATGGCAAATAACATTGATCTGCTTCACTGGAAAATACTATGGCTGTTGTTGTACATCTTTTTTTTTAAATAAATTTATTTATTTATTTTTGGCTGCATTGGGTCTTCGTTGCTGCACATGGGCTTTCTCTAGTAGTGACAAGCCGGGGCTTGTCATTGCAGTGGCTTCTTTTGTTGTGGAGCACAGGCTCTACGTGCGTGGGCTTCAGTAGTTGTGGCACGTGGGCTCAGTAGTTGTGGCTCACAGGCTGTAGAGTGCAGGCTCAGTAGTTGTGGCACATGGGCTTAGTTGCTCCGTGGCATGTAGGATCTTCCCGGACCAGGGCTTGAACCCGTGTCCCCTGCATTGACAGGTTGATTCTTAACCACAGAACCACCAGGGAAGTCTCTGTTGTACATCTTAATGAGGTGGTAATAGTGGGAGATAATTTGCCACCAAGGAGATATGCATCAAAATAGTTCCTATAAACAATCACTGATCTTCACTATCCCTCTTTGTGTTCCAGATTTCCCCACATCCTTGTCTTTACCTGTTTTGTTATCCCCTCTTGTAGTACTCTCTCCACTCATCTTTTCTCAGAGATGAGAAACGAATGGGTCTGCTCCTCAGGAAGAACCTTATAGTACAGCCAGAATATGTCCCTGGCCAGAGTCTGCTGTTGATGGGAAATCGATTCAATAAATTTAATTCATTAAAAGCTTCCATGGGGTTTCCCTGGTGGTGCAGTGGTTGAGAGTCCGCCTGTTGATGCAGGGGACGCGGGTTTGTGCCCCGGTCTGGGAAGATTCCACATGCTGCGGAGCGGCTGGGCCCATGAGCCATGGCCGCTGAGCCTGCGTGTCCGGAGCCTGTGTTCCGCAACGGGAGAGGCCACAACAGTGAGAGGCCCGCGTACCACACAAAAAAAAAAAAAAAAAAAAAAAAAAAAAAAAAAAAAAAAAAAAAAAAAAAAAAAAAAAAAAAGAAAAAAAAGCTTCCATGATTCAAGATATTACTAAAATATTACATTACTATTTGCATTTAAAAATAGGGCTGTAGGAGAGACCAATGCTTAATTTGAAGAAATTATCTGCGTACTAGACATGAATTCAAATCTGCTTTTAATGGTTTTCAGTAATTGTACTGTTGTCATCATTTCAAAATAAGTATAGTTGGTACTCTGTTCAGGGAATGAACAGGAAAGAATGGTATTGTTTTGGCCAGAGAGAGAGAGAGGTTACTGGAAGGAAGGAGGAAAGAAGGAAGGAAGGAAGGAAGGAAGGAAGGATGGACAGAACAGACAGTATGCAAACCACTGCAAGAAATTACAGGTAAGGAAGCTATAAGCAAACATATTTTTCTTTACAGAAGGTAAAAGTATCTTTAAAAGTGTTCTGAATGTGCTGAAAACTTGGGAAGAACTGTCCCTTTGCCCTCCTGGAACTGCTAATTCATCTGCAGCCACTGCCTTGGTCTCCCCCTACTTTCCCAGTACCTCTAAGTGGCGCAAAAAGTGTCGCTTTGGTGGCCGTGACACCAGGGAGCATCTTCAGTGCTGCCATTCCTTCACAGGAAGAGGCTAAAATAGATCTGATTTTGCCTTCTCAAAGGAACTTCATGCAGCTCGGAGACCTTCTCCCTTCTGTGGTTTTTGAAAGTTGTGGTAGAGACTTGATTCTCTTACCTGGAAGCTGATTGTCTTTCTGTGCTGCTGCAAGGAGGCTTGGAGCAACTTCATCATTATAAAGTCTTATTGTTTTACATTAGAAAGAAAGCATTCCCATCCTTGATTTCAGGTGAGCCTCAGATCCAAACTTTTAGTTAGTCTGGACAGGGGTAATCCTTGCTAGTTATTTCCTACCTGGAAGAACATTCCAGAACCCAAAGAGATGGTGGTGAGTGACCAACCCAGGTCAGTTTCTGGAGGTGAAAGTGAGGTTCCAGGAGGGAGAGGTAGATGCACCAGGCCTTCTATATCCTCTCAAGTTTCAGGGAACTCAGATCCCCCAGGAACACAGGAGGGTGAAGGGGCGGGCCAGAAGCTTCAGCTTTCGGGATTTTTTACTATTATTATTATTTCGCCCCTCTTGGTCCAAATTACTGGTCCTTTTCACTCATTGTGATTGGTTTAGCCAGATGCAGCAATAAAACATGTTCTAGAGTAGAAATCAGAATGATACCTAGGATGAGGGATTAGTTCCTGCTCTGCCACTAATTAGCTTTGTGATTTTAGGCAAATGATTTCCCTTTCTGGGCCTGTATTTCTTTACCAACACTATGAAGATACACAACTTTGCCACTGATTACTAATCTCCAACCTTTTTAAATTTTTTCCCCTGCTATGAGATCTATATATCAGGTGAAATGTGAAATGTATGTTACCTGGAACTTGGGACTCCAGTATATGGAACGTGCACAAGCAAGCAGCTGAGTTGGCTGGAGTGATTGGCTGAGCAAAGGGCAGAGAAATAAGTCAGCAGAGCATCCTGCCTTAAGGGGGCCCCCTCCCCACTAGGCTCCTACACAGGTTTCTGGGGCATCACCAAAACGAATGTGGAAATCCCTAAGCATTTTATCCACAAATGTTGTACATATTTTCCTAAATGTACTCTGTACATGAAAAGAGATCATAGAAGGAAAAGCAGTGAGCAAAACTGAAAGGATATTGTTTTGTTACTATGATGATTATGATCTTTGGATGGAGCCGAAGGGCCCTTGTTTCTGACCCACAGAGGTACGTGGGCTGCTGGCTTTGCACGACCTTGGCAAGAACAAAACCTGAGGCACAGCTTCGGGAAGGCGGCTTGGTTTTCCTCTGTGAAAATAAGAGCTTGAAAAAGTATTGAGCAAGTCAGAAAAAAAAAAAAAAAAAGAGAGTGAGAAAGAGAGACCTGCATGCATTTCCTCTAACAGAAAAGCCAAACACGGAAGCCAGGGCAACAAGGAACTGCCCCCACCCCCCGCAACGCACACACACATGTACACACTCAGACTAGGGTTAATCACCAGCTGCCGTCCCCAAATTCTTCTCAGTGTTCAATCACTGAAGGAAAGCCTACTGAGACTGGTCCATTCCCTCTGGTGACCTGGAAGGATGACAGAGAGGCTCACCTGCTGGGAGAGCTCATCCCACTGAGCTCCTTGCAGGTGAGGATTTATTCACTCACTCAGTCATTCACTCTCTCATTCATTCATTCATTCATTTAATCAGGAATAGTGCAGTCTGTACACAATGGAGAACACCTCGATTTCTTTTTCCAAGTTCACCAATTAGTGAGCTCCCTATATATGCCAGGCTTTAGAACACAGGGGTGAGCTTGCTCAGGTTCACAGGTTCATCCATCTCTAAAAATCCGTTAAGGCAGCATCCCCTCTGTGAAGCCTCCCAGTCTGGATGTGAGACCCATCCTTCCCAGGTGCTCCCATAGTGCTTGTGCTCACAAGCATCATCATATCCACTGCAACCGAAGGTCTGGAAGGACAGAGCCCAGGGCTCTGCTGTCCACAGCTCTGGTCCCAGAGAGCTTAGCATAACACCTGGCACCTAGTAGGTGTTCAATGAACAGTGGTTGGAAGACTTTAACAGTACTTACTTATCACAGCACTCTATGAAATCCAGTTACTCTTCTTTCGTTTTTTTCAGTTTAATTTTTTAAATGTATTTCTTTTTTTAAAAACTGAAGTATAGTTGACTTACAATGCCATGTTACATCCAGGTGTACAGCAAAGTGACTCAGTCATACATATACATTTATCTGTTCTTTTTCAGATTCTTTTCCCTTATGGGTTATTGCAAAATACTGAGTAGAGTTCTCTGTGCTATACAGTAGGTGCTTGTTTGTTATTTTGTGTATACTAGTGTGTACATGTTAATCTCATCTTCTTAATTTATCCCTCCCCCCCTTAACCATAAGATTGTTGTCTATGTCTGTGAGTCTTTTTCTGTTTTGTAAATGAGTTCAGTTCGTACCCTTTTTTTTTTTCAGACTTAACATATAAGAGATGTTGTGTATTCGTCTTTTCTATTTTCCTTCTCTACCCCCGCTACAGGCTCTGAGCTCCTGAAGGGTGAAGCCTCACCTCTTCCCACCTGACCTCACATGAGCTGCCCCTTCTAGTTATAGGAAATGAGCCCAACCTGAATTCAAATCCAGGACCCTGCCAAGTCCTGCAGTGAGCATCCTGTTTCAACTTCCTCATATTGAAACATGAAAATGATTTCCACATCCAGAGCTATTTAAAAAGTTTAGAAAGAATGCCTGTGACCTGCCTAGGACATTCTATAGCAAATGATGGGCACACAGTAAGTACTCCCTATTAATAGAAATTTCAATTTGTTTAAACTTCTAAAGCTCATTGAATTGCTGGAAAAACAGTCTCTCTTCTGCCAGATTCACTGGTTTTTAACATTTTGCCACATTTGCTTTATCATCTTCTCTCTCTGTATATGTAGATAGATAGATAGGTATACAATTTTATGTATACACACATGTATCTGCATGTACGTGCACATATGTATGTGTAAATTATAAATCCAAAAATATTTATTTGCTTTTCTGAGCCACCTGAAAGTAGATTACATACATTCTGCCCTTTTACTTATTAATATTTCAGTGTGTAATTCCTAAGAATAAGAATGTTCTCTTAAATAAATACCCACAATACTGTTCCATTTAGGAAATTTAACATTATTACAGTACTTTCGTCAAATCTACCTTCCAATATCCCATAGTTGTCAGTTGTCCCAGTAATGTCTTTTAAGCACTTTCCCCTTCACTATAGGATCTGGTCCATTTAGTGGCCATGTCTATTTAGTCTCCGTTAATCTGAAAAGTTTCTCAGTCCCTCCCACTTTCATACACTGACATTTTTAAAGAATCCAGACCAGACTTTTCTTCCGTGTGGATTTGTCTGGCTTTTCCTTATGATTAGATTCACGTTACGTATAAGTGATGGTGTTTCTGCCTCAATTTATTACATCCAGAGACATGTGATAGCCGTTTGCTCCTCATTACTAAGGTTAATTTTGATGACACAGCCTAAGTGTCATCTGTTTTCACCGATGTATAATGACCGTTCTTCCCTTTTCAACTAAGAAGCAATCTGTGGGGAGACCTTTTGAGACCATGCACGTATTCTGCTCCTCATCACATTTTCCCCCAGATTTGGCATCCCTTGATGATCCATGCCTAATGGATCCTTTCTAGGATGGCTCAGCACGGTGATTTCACTACTCTACCACTCTCTCCATTTTTATCATAAGGCTTTCCACGATAAGAAAGAACTCTTTTTGAGTAGGCAAGGCAATGCATTTAAGGATATTTATCTTATTGTCAGAAGGGAATGAGGGTCTGGTGTGCTGGTGAGCGATCAGGCTGGAGATGGAGGTTTATACGTTAACCATGAATGTCTGGGAACAAAGAGAAATAAGGCCAGGGAAACATGGTGTATTCAGCATGGGAACCATAAAAAAGATGCAGTTGCAGGAGGCTCAATGGTACAGGGAGAACGTGGGCAGGAGCTGCGGGCAAAGAATGGGTCAGATCCCACATTCTAAATGGTTAAGGAAAGTCTCCCTACCTTTGGTCCTGTTTGTTCTTCCATAAAACTGTGACCATCGTACAGATGTCACAGCATTTCCCTATGTTTTAGACAAGTACTGGATCTAAAGCACACTATTTAATGTCATGTTAATTGCTCATTAAATGCCCCTCTTCCCTTCTTCTCTTCCCTGTGTGTTGTTCAGATATTGCCACGGAAACTCACCTCTCTGCTTACACTGAGGTCTCTTTAAAAATTTTGCAATTACTTTAAAAGCTTGATGTTTAAAAAAAATCTGAAATGAGAAATTCTAAAGGTAATAATATGCTCTATTTCCTGCTAACAGTAAATTAAACGCATGGTCAAAGCCACTTCTGAACCCAACTAGGAAATCTCAGGGATGCTTACACTTCAAAATTGCTTTAATTATTTTTGGTAAATTAAATATAACAAACTAATTAATTTGCATGATAATGATATCACCATTTTATTAGTATCAATAAAATACAGTAATAATAATGACTGCTTTAAAAATTGTATATGTAGTATTTGCTACACCATTTTTCAGATGCTTTAGAGACATTAAAAGCCTCATGCTCATAACTGCTTTGTCGCTATTCTTTCCATTTTACAGATGAAGACACCGAGAATCAGAGTGTCCATGAGACCTGCCAACGGTCTTATTGCTGGAAAGGGGTAAGCAAGGCAGTAAATATACTCTGTCTCCAGAAAGTGTATACTTTGCACTCCAGTTTACTTCTGGACAGTGATTTCATTTCAATGTATTGAAAATATCATGTTCTCCATTTGCTTCTTCTGAACTTGTCTTAGAGTAGAACCAAATGTAATCAATCATCAGACTGAGGCAGAGATGGTTATTTCTATGCATTCTTCATTTCCCACTTGCATTTGCAATTAGGTTGAAGCCAAGTGACTGCTTCCATCCAAAGCATCTGTTTTTTGTTTTGTTTTTGCGGTACGCGGGCCTCTCACTGTTGTGGCCTCTTCCGCTGCGGAGCACAGGCTCCGGACGCGCAGGCTCAGCGGCCATCGCTCACGGGCCCAGCCGCTCCGCGGCATGTGGGATCTTCCCGGACTGGGGCACGAAACCGTGTCCCCTGCATCGGCAGGTGGACTCTCAACCACTGCGCCACCAGGGAAGCCCCATCCAAAGCATCTGGAACAGAATGACACATATTACTTCCAGGTGGAGGCAGTTACAAACCAGTGTGCTTCTTCCCCCTTTCTCTCCCCATGCTAAAGTGACCTTAGAAGTGACATGCAAAGGAGGCTATATTATAAGGTGAAGAGAGTTTGACCCCGTGAATCACTGGATGGAGGAGCATCCCAGGCAAACCACATTATACTTTGTGTGTGGAAGAGATCAACTTCTCTTGTGCTGAGCCACCATGATCATAAAGTTTATTTGTTACTGCAGCACAACCTAGCCTACCCTGGCTGACATGTTAGGGAATCCTTTTTGGCAGCCAGTTATCATGGGAGACATAAGAATCTCATAATTTTGGGTGGCAAGGAGGCTAGGAGACTCCACTTACCGTCATCAGAATCAAAATTGAATGGCATAGCCTCTATATATATACATTTTTTTAGGCAAATCTAGCATGGTCTTGTTCTTTTGAACTCGGTGTGGAGGTGTGAAGAAAAAGGAACTCCTTCCTTTTCTGTACTGGGATTTGGGTTAAGCTGAATACAAAAATATGATCTCCTCCAACCCAGAAGGACAGAGGAAAAACGATCTGCAGGAAGAGGCGGCAACACACTTGGGAGAACATGTTTTAAGCATTGTTCCCACAAAAAGCATCTGCAAACATCAGAATCTAAAAGAAAGGAATCACAACTAATGAGATACAGCCTGATTAGAGAAAATCAGATTTAAATCACTGTGGGTTTTCACTTTTGCACTGGAAGGCTAAGATTTGCCTGAATCTTATTAATAAGAGCGTGATGCCAAGATAACTAAGACTGATAAGGAATAAATACAATTCGGCTTGATTCAGCTGCAAACATCATAGTTTGAAAGATTATTATAAGTGACTTTCAAATTTGAGTAATTCTTTTATAGAGTAAGTTTTTTTTGGACTCTAAATATATTTTTTTCAATTTCCCTAGATGAGAAATGGCAAAAGAGGTTAATTAAAAGTCAACTGAAGAGTACTTAGGCACTTAAACATGTAATTTCTTGAGCTTCAAACTTAAATAGCTCAAACTGTAAAATAGCTGACTCTTATGACCCATGCCTTTACTCTTTCTTTAAACAATTTATTTATTTATTATTTTTATTTTTGGCTGTGTTGTGTCTTCGTTGCTGCACGTGGGCTTTCTCAAGTTGTGGGGGGCCCCTCTTCTTTGTGGCGTGCAGCCTTCTCATTGCCGTGGCTTCTCTTGTTGCACAGCACAGGCTCTAGGCATGTGGGCTTCAGTAGTTGTGGCACTTGGGCTTCAGTAGTTGTGGCTTGCGGGCTCTAGAGCGCAGGCTCAGTAGTTGTGGCGCTCAGGCTTAGTTGCTCCGCGGCATGTGGGATCTTCCTGGACCGGGGCTCTAACCCACGTCCCCTGCATTGGCAGATGGATTCTTAACCCGTGCGCCACCAGGGAAGCCATGCCTTTACTCTTTAACATTGTTTTTTTATTTCCTTGGTTTGACTTAAAATCCTATCCTAAAACTTTGCAGAATCCAGGTTTTTTAAATAACCACATCCCCATTTTGATGAATGAATGAGTCTAAGTTTGCAAGCAAAGAGATCACTAATTTCAAGAGAGTCTCTTTGGAACCTCAGAACGCTGACTGCAGGTTTCTACAGAACTTCTTTACTTATGCTCTCTCCCCTGTCTCTCTGCCCTCCACCCCACCACCTTCCCTCTCCCTGTGTTGTATTATCCAGCTGATACCCGCCTTTCAGAATCTTACTAATTCTTCAGGATCCAATTCAAATTGTTATTGCTTTGCAATACCTGTCCTGATTGTGATGGTCTTTCCTTCTCTTGATTCTCTATTATACTCTTTGGGTAAACCACTCATCATTTCACAAAGTTTGCATTGTATTTATTGTTAACTGTCTTTTTATGCTTACATGCCCTATCTCCTTATTTACACTGTAGATTTCCTGGGATTAGCCAGTCTATCCAGTGCCCTGTAGAGCAACTCTACAGGGCCTGGTAGTGGAAGGAATTGCCAAGGCTCCCATGTGTTGCCTACATTCAGGATCTATGTCTGGCTCTGTAGCCAATCCTAAGTTACTCTTTTCATGAAAAGCAGTGGGAATAGTAAGCATGTACTCCAACCCTGAAAGAAGCTCAATGTCCAAAGCCCAAGGCCAGCTGTGTACTCTTGCAACTGAGTGAGACAGAGAATTGCAGGTCCATGATAACAGAGAAAGAATCCTGGCCAGAGTTTAAATGTGATCAGGAGACATTTTTGGAGTGTACCATATTAAAAAAGAAATCGTATTTATTAATATTTAATGTTAACTTTGAACATGTATTAAAGAAAGATTAAGAATTTCCTATACTTACTAATAGAATCTGAGAAACTCTACTCATTATGGGCAAGTCATTCATGTGACACAGCAGGTAAGCCTTGTTTTACCTTTAAAAACACCTTTCAGAACTTTTCCTTTTTTTGTTGTTTTTTTTGGTGGTACGCGGGCCTCTCACTGTTGTGGCCTCTCCCGTTGCAGAGCACAGGCTCCGGACGTGCAGGCTCAGCGGCCATGGCTCACGGGCCCAGCCGCTCCGCGGCATGTGGGATCTTCCCGGACCGGGGCACGAACCCGTGTCCCCTGCATCGGCAGGCAGACTCTCAACCACTGCGCCACCAGGGAAGCCCACCTTTCAGAAATTTTAAGTCTTGGAGGTCGTATGTTCTCTCCAGGCTTCAAGCCATTGTACATATTTCCCACATGCTTGGAAGCGTCCTTTACTTTACCAGGATAACTTCTTTGCCAGGAGGTTTTTTGTTTGATTTTGTTTTGTGTTTGAATCTTTACCAGGATAACTTCACACCTCTTCTTAAATATCTCCTCTTCTGAGAATTAAAGAGTTCTCTTTTCCCATCTTTCTTCCCTGCCCCAAGTTAAGTTACTTGCTTCTATCATATGCATTCTGTACTTCCACTATTCCAGCATGTTCCTGCTGTCATTTCTTATCGAATGATCCCTCTTTTCTGATAGAGTAAAAGCTCTATGAAGACAGAAACCAAGCTTGTCTTGTTAGCTGCTGAATCCTCCTTCCCTTGCACAGTACCTTGATACATCAGGCACTCCAAAAACATTTGTTGCAAAAAATGAACACAACCCCCAAACTTGGGCAATGAAAGAGGAGAAATCCAGGTAAACCAAACTAGAGTCTTATCTTTCAGTTATACCTGGCTTAAAATTGTTCACATTATTGAAGAAAAGATTGACTTTTTTCCTAGAAATCTATGGTGCAGTATTTATAGTACAATAGTACAATATATTTATTAGAAGACAGTAAACTATTTAGAGTTACCCAGTCATCTTGTGGGTTAATTGTACTCATTTTCACCTACAAGGGGTGTGTTACCCTAAAGTTTCCTGCTAAAGAATCTGAACGAATCCTTTTATAGAGATATGTCTAGATTCTGCCTCCCCCACCTGATGACTGCTGTCAAATTTTGTCCCCAGAATGGAGACTATATTTAAGCGTCCACCTTACACAAGAATTGACTAAGAATCGTTAATATTAGTTGTCGAGTATTTATTATGTGTCAGGCACTGTACTAAGGTATTTACATCAATTATTGGAGGCTACAACCCCTGTATGAGGTCAGTGCTATTATTATCCCAGTTCATTAATTTATACACCAGGCACATATTGGGTTCCTGCCACACACAGGGCATTGAAATAAGCCTCAGGGAATATGGCAGGGATTGAAATACGTGTAACATTTTGCTCCCTTGGAATTTACATCTAAGTGGAGCAGAAGAGAGCAATAAGACAAGCATCAGTTATGTTAAATGTTAAGAGTGTCATAAACAAGTGTAGCAAGGAAGGGAAAAGGGAGTGCTGGGCTATGCAATTTTGCAGAGAGAGCTCAGAGAAGGCTTCACTGATAAGGGACATGTGAGCAGAAATGGGAAACAGGGAAGACAGGGAGCCATTCAGATACTGGGGGGAAGAACATTGCAGGCAAAGGGAATAGCATGCAAAAAATCCCGCGGTAGATGCATATGGGGTCAGTAGTGAAGTGTGTGTAGTTAGAATACAAGAAGTGAGTGAACAAGAAGGAAACTGTGAGAGAGGGGACAGATAACATGAGGTCTTCTGTCATTCTGAGTGACAGGAGATGTTGTTGGGGGTTCTGAGATGAAAATGATATGAGCTGGTTTACATTTAAAAAGGGTACTCTGGTTGCAGTGTTGAGAATAGATTGGATAGGTTAAGAGTAGGAATTGGGAGTCCAAATAGGAAGCCATGGGAGTATTCCAGAGAGGAGGACATGCTGGCTGAGACTGTGTTGTACTGGTGCAGGTGATGAGAACTGGTTGGGTTCAATGTGGGTTTTTTAGGTGGAAACCACAGTATTTGCTGTTGGATTAGATGTGGGCTATGAGAGAATAAGAGAAATCAAGGATGGCACCAAAGTGTTTGCCCAACTATAAATGTCAAGTTGCTATTTACTGAGGTGGGAAAGACTGAAGAAAGGACAAGTTTAGGAGAAAAGACGAGTTGGAACTTGGACAATTTTGTCTTAGGTTCCTATTGGATAGCCACTGGAGCTGTTAAATAGGGATTGGATATATGTGCCTGAAGTTCAGAAGACTGTTTGGGTCTGGAGTCACAAATTTGAGAGTCTTTAACATACAAATGGCATTAAAATCCTAAAAATGAAGTGGGCTCATCTAGGAAATGAGAAAGAGTAGCAATTCAAGAACTGAAACCTGGGACAGCCCAACATTTGGGTATTGTGTCCATTCAGGGAAATAGATGCTCAGGCAGTGCAAGAGACTTCTTGGCCATTTTGCCTATGGAAGATAAAGAGGGAAGAAGCAGGATAGGGTGGGGAAAGCCTTCAGGCCGCAAAGCAGATTTGACACCTCTGAAAGGGAGGAGTCTGGAGGAAGCAGAGCCAGGTAGAGTGAGACTCTGACACTGATGCAGCTTTGACAAACTCTTGGCAATCCCAAGGGGGAGATCCAAAGCGAAGCTTACTCTTTAGCAGAGTCCCACATTGGACAAATATGGCTGGGGTCTGGTATCTGTCCATGCTCTGTCATTGACTAGGGCCTTCTGGAAAGAGTGTGCCCTCAGCTTGAATTCTGCAGTGGAAACCAGTGGTGCTACGGCTGAAGGCTGATAGCTAATGACACTACTGTCAGCTGACTGTCAAGTTCTTTCTTGAAGATCCGAGCAGAATACAGTTATCAGTTTCACCCGAGAGAACTCCAAAGCACAGAATCACGAGTTAACTAGACCAATGTCACACAGATCTTAGAATTTTAACGAAGATGAAAGACTGCTTCCCATCAACGAGCATTTTCTTTTTTTTTTTTTTTTTTTTTTTTTTTTGCGGTATGCGGGCCTCTCACTGTTGTGGCCTCGTCCGTTGCGGAGCACAGGCTCTGGACGCGCAGGCTCAGCGGCCACGGCTCACGGGCCCAGCCACTCCGCGGCAAGTGGGATCTTCCCCGACCCGGGCACGAATCCGTGTCCCCTGCATCGGCAGGCGGACTCTCAACCACTGCGCCACCAGGGAAGCCCAGAGCATATTTGAGAGTGTCAAATGAATTAGATTTTATTTGGCGTTGTACAAAGAACTCAAACGATGACCACCGTTGGTTTGAGGGAGCCTCAGTGCAAGGGTGTGCCTACTCAGTCTCCCCTTTCTTTTTGGCTCTGAAATTTTCTTGGAATGTTTTCTACTCCTTCCTCCTCACCCAACTCCCCACACTCAAGCGCTCAAGCACCATACATTTGATCCCTGGGCCAAGCTTGAGTAATAGTCATAGATAACTCAAAAATGCTTCCTCCTACATGAAGCTTTCTTGGGTTCTTAAGCAAAAGTGATCTTTGACACTCTAAATTTTTATAATATTTTCACCTGATTCTCATCCATCACTTTGTGCCTTCTGTGATAAGTATGTTCCCCGTCTCCTCATTTCTTCATTCTCATCTCTTGGTCATGGGACGGTAGCTTGAGGGATCAAACTACAGTGCATGACCCTTTGTAGGTCCACAACTGCTACTCTTCAGCCACAAGACTTCTTCAGTCTGCTCTGCTTTCTCGGTCCTCTGTGCTTTTTTCACAAGCTACCCTTTCTCTTGGAATTACTGCCTTTTCTCCAAGGTTCGGATGAAGAGTTCTCTTCTTCAGAAAACTTTTTCCTCTTCCAATGAGTCTCATCTAGATAACTCTTCTCTGTGTTCCTACTCACACCATATTAGTGTCTTTCAAAGATTCTTGACAATGACCTAAAGTAAGAGATGTATTTTATATCATGACTTAGTACACAAACCGACACATGCACAGCCTCTCCCACAATTGAAATACAGTTGTTTCACCAGATTCTTGCATCTTTACTGTGATGCAAAGCACACTGATATACTCTGGTCTGTTTTATTTCTTTTTTTAAAATGCTGTCTGCTGCCTACTAAATTGATTTAATGACCAGCCAATGGGTCCCAACATACAGCATGAAAAACACTGCCCTCTATGGACCTTCATTAATACACTCTGCTCACAGTACTGACATCATTAGTATACTTGTCTGTTTCCTCCGGCAGGCAGTAAACTCTGAGGGTAGGGATCATATCTTATTCTTATTTTCTCTTCTATTTTAGCACCAGTAAATGTCTGAGGAATGAATAAGAGAGTGCAGGCATGCTCTGAAGTCTTGACAAGCACCTACTTGGAGTTTGAAAATGTAACAGAGTTTCCAGGGTATTGAAATGTTTACATTAGACTTGGTAGAAACTTCTCCCTTGTCCCATGGCTGTTTGCCTCCATTGTGTCCTGGATGCTAATGGTATGATCACCCCAGTAGGCTTGCTGTTCTGGAAAGTTCTCTTTTCCACTTCATTTGTATTGTCAGTACAGGAGCTACCATGAACATACAGAGCTACTTCTCTGGCCTTAGGTGATGGTCTACCGGTGGGCACCCACCATGAGGTGAGCTAATTTCTAAATCTGTGACCAGGATGAATATGAGTCAGTCCTTCCCAGAACTTGGGAGATAAGTTTCCTGCTACTTGGAGCAAGCCCATCTATAGCAAGAGAGTAAGGCTGATGCAGTGACTATAGACACAAGTCTAGATAGGGATAGAGAAATAATGTATCCTGGCAGCATTCTGAGCCCCTGGTTCCAGTTTTCTTAAAAACCAATAGATCCCTATGTTTCTGCTATTAAGATATTTATTCCCTCTGTTCAAATGCCCCAGTATTTGGTGAACACCAAATTCCTGTTTTACTTTTGCCAATTTTATGTTGGTTTCTGTCACTGAGGAAACAAAATTCCCAAACCACACGTATGACTTGTCAAGGAGTCCCAGACAAGCTCTTGGTTGGGTGCACAGTGACTGGTGGATATGACTAAGGCTCTGCTCTAGACACCACCATCACCTCAACTCCACCAGGAATGTCCCAGAATATTTTGCATGGGAGTGCAAAGGTTCTTCAGTTTAAGCAAAGAGACACATCCAGGTTGTGCTAGAAAATGCAGAAGGAGAGTTTTTCTTCCCACTTATACACCAGGACAATGAATTCTGGTGTTTTGTTCCTCAATATTTTCATCTATAAGATCACCACAGTTCTAAGTCTAGTTGTAAAGATTAAATCAGGCTGTGAATGGGAAGGAAGTATCACAGTTTTTGACAAAAAGTAATCACTCTATATAGGTCTTTTGACCCCTCTTTTTCTTGTAAAAGCCATGATGTAGTCTTTTCATTTTTAAATCATGCTTCCTTTTAAAAGTTAATGTCTTTGGGCTTCCCTGGTGGTGCAGTGGTTAAGAATCCATCTGCCAATGCAGGGGACATGGGTTTGAGCCCTGGTCTGAGAAGACACCACATGCCGTGGAGCAACTTAGCCCATGCACCACAACTACTTAGCCTGCGCTCTAGAGCCTGCGTGCCACAACTACTGAGCCCGTGTGCCTAGAGTCCGTACTCTGCAACAAGAGAAGCCACCACAATGAAAAGTCGGCGTGCCACAACAAAGAGCAGCCCCCGCTCACTGCAACTACAGAAAAACCTGTGCACAGCAATGAAGACACAATGCAACCAACAATAAAATTAATTAATTAAAAAAAAAAGTTAATGTCTTTGATAAAGCAGACATATCCTATGGCCCAATGGTTCTTTTTATATTCCTAGTCTCTTCTTGTTTGCCGAATTGCTCTATCATATCCTCATGATTTGAATGTTTGATTTGAGTCATAAGTAGTGGTAATGACACCACATCAAGTAAAGATGGTTTTATTCTATTAGAGCAGTCCTGGAAAGGACTTGTGAATGGCCCAGCATGGCCCTAGGTAACAAACATTTCCCTGGATAGAGCATCTATCCCCATCAACCATTACTGACGAGACAAAATTGTTTGTTCCTCTTTCCCAGACAGATGATGAAGAAGCTTGTCTTGTCAAAGCCGATGCTGAATTTTCAATAAAAATTGAGTTTCTGAACCTACCATATTGTGTGGACAGAATCCCACTGTGGGTGACAGCCTGTTGTGGTTGCAAAATTTGACTTCTTGCTTGTGTGTATTTGTCTGAGAAACTCAAGATTCTACCTCTGAGGCCTGGGACAGCCTCTGTCACCTAAACCCGTCAGGTAGAGGTTGCTTTGGGCTGGGCTAGTGCCCTGAATTCTGAACACTCTGGCCTAATACCCGGTCTGCACCCTGGCCCAGAAAAAGGCAACAGGTGGAAAATAAGGTGGTGGTGATGGTTCCATGTCTTTCTCCAGTGTCTACTGAGTTCCTACACAGGGAAAAGCAGTGCATAGAATGGTAAGTTAGAATTAAAACAGACAACTACAAAAGACGTTAAATGTAATCTAAACCCTGGTAGTCAACAGGGCTGGGGTAGATTGGGGAATGAAGATGTGCCAAAATCACCTGTGAGAATTTTGCACATTATCCAGGATCTTCCACCTTGAATACTGACATTTAAGGACACTATCAGAATTAATTTGGTTGAGGGGGGTTTCCTGTGATCGATCCATTTGCAATTAAAAAAAAAATCTCCCAGATGATTTCAATATACTGCTATCATTACCACTTTCAGAAAAATAACTTTTCCAGAGCCCATCTCCTCACTGAAAACCTTCCCTGCTATCCTGGCTATGGATTTGATTACATCATTCTTATATTATACAGGAAAGAAAACTGCTGGTGGTGGAGTTGGCCCTGGAATTTAGTGCCTCTGGCCTTTTGATCAGCTTTCTTTTTAATATTATCCCAACATTTCCAAACTCAGAACCCTTTCCCCTCCACATCCCACAATCTCCTTGTGCCTCAAAGAGACTGTGCTTCCCTTACAATCAATTCCATTAGTGTGGAGTGACTTATAGAACCATAAAACCAGAAGATGGCTTTGAGCTCACTTTGTTTATTCAACTCCCAATAATCTTTAGACTATGAGTCAAGACCCAAGGAAGCAAAGTGAGGACTTAAAATGAACAAGGTTCTTGGTGAAAGAAGAAGACCTAGCACTTAAGTTTCCAGAACTGAGTTTGTTTTGCAATAGTCCAATCATGATTATAACCACCGTTAGATACCTTTTGTCACGTGATCAACACTAATAGGAAAATAACCTGCCAACTTGCTACACAGATCACCCCACCTTATTGTTATCTCAACATCATGCGTGTCCAGGATGAACGAAGAAAAATACCTCCTTTCAAGAATCCAACGTACAAGTGTAGAAGATGAAGTAAGTATACTATGGCAAAGCTACTCAAAAATGTAGTCAGGGCTTCCCTGGTGGCGCAGCGGTTGAGAGTCCACCTGCCGATGCAGGGGACGCGGGTTCGTGCCCCGGTCCGGGAAGATCCCACATGCCGTGGAGCGGCTGGGCCCGTGAGCCATGGCCGCTGAGCCTGCGCATCCGGAGCCTGTGCTCCGCAACGGGAGAGGCCACAACGGTGAGAGGCCCACATACCGCAAAAACAAACAAAAAACAAAAACAAACAAAAAAATGTAGTCAGCTATGGTACTGCTGTTTATGCAGAATTTTTTAAAAAAGAATAACAACAGCAAAAAGCTGCAGCAGCAAAGACGACATCGATACATGGACTTGTGGACTTTACCCCAATACTCATTCATTTCTGATAACAGAACCTCTGTTTTCCTTCTGGAGAATTATTCCTCCTCCATTCTTATCCATGTGATCTGAGTACACAGGGAGTGAAGATTGTGACCCAAGACTGGCCTATTGGGTTCTCTTGGTGCAGCTGTAACAAATGATCACAAACTTAGAGGTTTACAATTCTGGAGGTCAGAAGTCCAAAATGGTTCGCATGGGGCTAAAATCATGGTGTCAGAAGGCAGGGCTGGTTCCTTTCAGAGGTCTCAGGGAGAGAATATGTTTCCTGTCTCTTTCAGCTTATACAGCCTGCTAGCATTCCTTGGCTTGTGGTTACTTTAATTTCTGATTCCATCATCATGTTGTCTGACCACTGATCCTTCTGCCTCCCTCTTATAAATACCCTTGTGATTCCATTGGGTACACCCAGATCATCCAGGATAATCTTTTCATCTCAAGATCCTTAATTTCACCACATCTGAAAAGTCCCTTTTGCCATGTAAGGTATCATATTCATAGGTTCCTGGAATCAGTGAACATATTTGGGGGACTATTAATTGAACTCACACAATTAGTTAATTAAAGCTTGAAATTCTCCCAGCAATTGTCATTGTTTTGGATGAGCAAGTGACCCAGAATAGTCCAGTCAGAGGGACTTCTAGGACTTGTGCTCATGTTAACAGGGAGAGGCTCCCTCTGCTGACCTTGGGGTTGTGGGGAATTGGACCAGCGCCGGCTCCACTGTAGCCAACCTGCCACGCCATGGGCAGGGCTTGTCTCTGAGTAACAGCCACTCCATTGACTGACTCTCTGGCCAGGTCTACATCTGGACTTTCCATTTTGGAAGTAAATGTGATTCCATTTACTGAAGTCAGTTGATTTTTTGGTGCCATTTGCAAAAAAGAAAAGTTCTCCTAGTTGTAAGCAATAATAATTTTATTGAGTTCTTACTTTCTATGCAGTATTCTCCTAAGAGTTTTACATGGATCTGAGACAGGCTGGGACCTGGGACCTGGACCCCGTTGCTGCAGTGCTTGTAACTGGACAAATGTCTCCTCAAGCAACAAAATACAAAGGGATTAAAAATAACTGTGTGCATGTGCAGTTGGTGCAAATTAGGGACAACAAGATACAAAAAGGTAAAAAAAAAAAAACCAAAAAACCCAACTGCCACTTCTGAAGAGCCAGGAGTAAAAACAGAGTATTGTGTATGCCCCCTGCACTCAACACCACCAAAGGGGTGGGCAAACCACCTAAGCCATCCTTCTGGCCCAAGGCCACACCCCTAGCCTCACCCCATATAAGGAACAAGCTCACCTTCCCCTCAGGGAGTGAGCAAGGGAAACTGTTGCTTGTTCTTGCTCCCCGCGGCTGCAGCAGGGGTCCTAGTAAAGCCTTGCCTAAATTTCTTGTCTGGCCTCTGATCAATTTCTATTGCTTGGGGAAGACCAAGAACACTGGTAGGTATCAGATCCTCTCACTTTACCCTCACACAGCCCTGTAATAAGTTGATGGCTGTTATTATCCTCACTTTGTATGTGACACTTTGAGGCTTACAGAGTTTTAGCGCCCAGATCAAGGATACAGAGCAGGTTAGAGGGATATCCTGGATATCACAGTTTGCTTTCAGAGATTTAACCACTCTGCTAAAAATAATCTTTGCGATATTGTAGGAAAAGCCTGGGTAAAATGGTAGGGTCTCTATGATAAAATTATAACAATGAAAATAAACTCTGCATAACAACCATTACAGGAAGAGACAATATCTCTTGGGAGCACTAGGATACTTTTCTGGGGGAGGAGTATATTCTATTTTTTTAAATAATTGGTGTTTATCACTTTTTTAAATGGAAAATAGTTTTTATTTAATCAGAGATAAGCTCCTTCCTTGCAAAACTATGTTTCTGTGTTTGAGTGTCCATTCTGTGATCATAAGTACTGCAGATAAGGTTTTGAAGCCTGGAATAAGAGTCTGCTAATTGCTGCATTTACACTCATTCTTTCTGGGAGTTGGGCTGGAAATGTACAAGTGTGCATCACCCATCATGCTGGTGACACTAATAGGAAATTTACATTTTTTTCTGGCAGAGCACTGGGAAAACAGGTCTCTGATAGATAGAACAATAGCACAGTTTTGAAATGAGCTTGTTTTCTAGCAAACACAAAACTTAAATGTGCACGTATGTGTGTGTACATATACATATACGTGAGTCTACACATAATTTTATCATAAGCCCTTTTTCAACTTGCTGTGCAGATATTAACTTGGTTAATGAATTTCTCTTCAACTTTTCTTCCTAGGTGTCACTAGCTTGAGGTGACATGAAGTTGACATTTTGGGGGCAGATATTGTGGACCAGGCATACTGTCAGGTAATTTAGTTATATCATCTCATTTAATTCTCACAAAAACTCTATGATATGGGGAAAATTTTATTTTTTTTAGATAAGCAACCTGCAGCTATGAGGTTATGCAATTTGTTCAAGGTCACAGAGCAAGTAAGGGTGAGAGCTGAGACTCAACTGTTACCGAACACAAGTTCATGTTCCCAATGCACCATGAGGCCAAGCAATACCAAAACATCAGAATTTGGAGAAGAGAAAGGTTTATTGCAGGGTCATGCAAGGAGATGGCTGCCTCATGCCTTCCAAAAACCCTGAACTCCCTGAAAGCTTTCAGCAAAGCATTTTTAAAGGCAAGGTAAGGGAGGGGCATTGTTGGTTGTTGCAAAGTTCTTGGTGCAGGAATCTTTTGTTCAGTAGGTCCCATCATGTCAGGATGTTCGATGTTCCTGTAAACCTCCAATAGAACAAATGTTATTCTCTGTTCTGCAACTTTTTATCTCTGTATGAATGGAAAAGTGTAATACCCTTAAAGGTCAGAGCCTTGAGAATAGGCTATCCTATATATTTCAGGCTATAGGCAACATTCTTAACTCAAATCAAAAGCAATAGAATACAAAGGTTAAAGTAAAAGAGACAGATCTAATATGGAGTCAGATTTGTTCTTCCCCATTACAGAACTAGGGTCTTTTTGATCCCAAATATCATATTCCCTTCAGTACACATTCCTGGGTTTTCATCTTTGAAATCTTGTAGCTTTACACTAAGCATCACATGGCTTAGTATTCAAATGTGAGCCATCTTTTTGTATTCTTGTATTGTTTTATTTATATTTATTGTAACCATACAGCTTTGTATTTTATACAGCACCTACTGCTGAAAAATAGTGAGATTTAGGCAACCCCATGAGCTTCAGAATTAGATTTGGATTTTGGTCCTGGCCATGCTAAAGCCTGACTATGTGACGCCGGGCAAGTTATGTAACTTTGCCAAACTCTGGTTTCCTCATCTGAAAATGGGGAAAATAATTGTATCCTCACAAGATTGCTGAGAGCAGTAGTAAAGACATTTGTCCAAAGTCTGTGACAGTGGAAGCCGGGTTAGTGTTCATTTTTCTTTATCTTTTTAGAAGGGTGGAACAACTCAGTGAATGTGGCCTGAAGTATTAGCTAAATTAAATGAAATGTAAAACCCTTCTTTCCTGTTCCCTAATTCCATTCCTCTTTCACAAGAAAGCATACCAGAACAAGGAATAGCTGGCTTTCTGATGAAAATACTCCATCTTTCAGGCCAAAACAGAATTCATGTGCTAGATCAGAGCCATGTGGCAGTTTTCATTTTTATAGACTGGTGAGTGGCACATTTTGCTTCTTCTCTTGTTTGCTTTTATCTTGAGGTCAAAGAAATGATGCAATACATTATCACAAGTGCCTACCCTTCATTTCCCAAACATCTGTGTTCAGGGCATAAGCCTGCTGAGACAAGAGGATTCATCTTGCTGCTATCTGGTCTCTTATGTGCTGGCTCGTTTGAAGCATGGTACATTCATTTTGACTGTTTCTGCCCAATAATGACAAGTTTAAGGGAAATTAGAAAAAGAAAATGTTTGTTTTCCAACTGGAAAGAACTCCGAAATGTTTATTAACCACCTTCCCCCTTAAATCATCAAGGTTTAGATATGTTCAAGAGTCACTAGGCCTGAGGTAAAGTTATTACTACTGGTTTATCTTGAGCAAATTTTGGCTTGTAGCAAACACCCATGTAGTCTGAATTTCTTCCATAATAGGCTTGAAATATGAAAGTGTAATTAGTGAGCCTTGAAGTTGAATGAATTTAGGAACATGCAAACTCTTGAGATAAGCCAAGTGCCTGTGGCAATACCCCATCCTAATGAGGGGCTTTTCAGGGATTTCCTGAAAAAAGATTTCCTCCAGTACCGCAACAGGATGGCTGTTGGAAGCTCTCCTTCGAACATCATTTGGGTAAGAAGTTTGACACTTAGGAGGTGACCTCAATACATCCTTCTTTCCCTCCCTCAGCATCATGTCTTGTGGGTTATCTGCCAGTTAGGCATCTAATCTCCGTCTACTCTCAGCTCTTTTTACTCTTTAACCTGTTTACCCTGAAGCCAACTAAGTTTTTCTTTTTCCCAAACACAAATCTTATTACATAACAATCTGCTCACCATTGTACCCCCATGATGCAGCACCATGCCTGGTAATATTAGGTGCTAAATAACTAATCATAACATGAAGGATGAATGGCTGAATAAGTGAACTATGGCATTTTAGGTAAATCCCACCTTCATTTTCCTTACTTGAGATAACTATTGGGATGCACACAACTCAAGTGGATTGAGGAACATAATATCTGTGATTTAGGTACCTGTGAACAGTAACATAGACCAGCAAGGCTGCTTAATTCAGTAAGAATTTTATTTTCCAATAGAAAAGATCTCTATGAAAGAATTTAATAAAGAAAAAGAACCTTCCTCTGGTCTTAAAATAATCTTCATTCTGGTGAGCCAATATGATACCTTGAGACTCAGCTAGAGATTTTTGAAAAAAGAACATGTGTACTCACAGAATCAGTGCCAACTGGCAGTGATTGAAGTCAGTAAATGAAGATCATGTTAAGACAAGTTCTCAAACTCTGTTACACCAAGAGGCACAGTGCTGTGTGCTGAGGTAGGGAGGCCCAGGGAACATGATATACAAGGCTCACAGATAAACTTGGCACCCTTTCTGTATAACAATTTAACTTGACTGATGGGGGAGGTGGGGAAACATGTAATGTTTGTGCTTCCCAAAATTTATGTCACATCCGCCAAATCCTTGTTTTAATTCTGCATAATTTCATATTTAATTTATTTTATATGCCTCATTTACGTTTTGATAATAAAAGAGAAAATATTAACTCCTACACATCAGATCAATTTTCTACAGCAACTACTCAAATTTGATTTTTGTTTTACAAACATGTAATTCTGCTAAGTTTCATTTCCTACCTCAGCTAGTTTTTTGAGTGAGTTTTGGCATTTGTTTTATGTGATTTGAGCATTAAACTCTTTAAATTAACGCATCTTCAATCTTCCCTTGTTTCCTCATGTTGTGTATGGCAGTTTGTGGGGAGGGGTGCTTAGAATCCGCTTGAATGTTCCTCTAGAAGCCTACTTTCTGTTCCAAAATTACAGGTTTGCTTCAAGTAAAGATTATGATGCCCTTATGCCATTTTGTTTTCCTGAAAGTTTCCAGTAGATTTTCTTTTGTTTTTTAAAAATTTTCTTGAAAATTATGCCCTTGTCTTATGCCCATACTTTCTCAGTCTCTGTGGTGCAGGGAGTGCCTCAGCCTCACCACCAAATTCTAGAATTTTCTCAGTGGTGTCTTGTCCATTAATAGTTGTTAGTTGTTCTTCTTGTGGGGTGTGGGGGAGTAAAGGTGGGAATCAACTATGTCACCATCTTAGTGATGTCACTCTTCCCACTCTACATTTTCAAGCATTTTTCTTCGTACTCTGCTTAATTCTTTTTTCCCTTTGCATCCATCTTTCCATGTCCTGATTGAATCTGGACTGTATATTCCCAAAAATGGTTTCATACCACACCCTTCTCTGGGCTTCCTTTTACTGATGTCTTGATTTAAATTTACTATTTTTTTTTTTGAAGCCATGTCTTTCTCTTAGTTTTAATTTTCATTCTCAAGTAGCTTTCTAAGAGTGGGTATTTAGATTATACACTTCATTAATTCTTATCTGTCCTGACAGTTGGGCTGCATATTACAATTCTGGATTGGAAAATTATTTAATTATTATTAAGTAAATTATTTAATAAATTATTATTAAATTAATTATTTAATTATTTAATAAATTATTAATAATTAAAAATATTTATCCCTTAAAACTTTGAAATCCTCTCTCTATTGTTTTCTGGCATCCTGTGTTCTTGATGTGTCTGAAGATATTCTGTCCTTTATTTCTTTGTACGCAACCTATTTTTCTTTATATAACATTGTTAATATTTTGGTTACTCATTAGTGTTTTGAAATTTCTTTTTTAAAATTTTATTTTATTGTAGTAAGGTCACAAAGTGAGATGTAGCCTATTAACAAAATTTTAAGTGTATAATACACTGTTGTTGACTATAGTTACAACGTTGTAGAGTGTATTTCTAGAGCTTATTCATCTTGTTTGACTGATATGTTATGCCTGTTCATGAGTAATTCTCCATTTACCCCTCCCTCCAGCTCTGGACAATGACCACTCCACTCTCTGATCTATGAACTTGAATATTTTAGATACCTTCTGTAAGCGGAATCGTGCAGTATTTGTTTTTCTGTGGCTGGCTTTTTAAATGTAGCACAGTGTCTTCATGGTTCATTCATGTTATTCAATATTGCAAAATGTCCATTTTAAAGGCTAAATAATATTCTGTTGTATGTATATATCACAGTCTCCTTATCCATTTATCTATAAATGGGCCTTTAGGTTGTTTCTAGATAATGACTATTGTAAGTAGTGCTGCAATGAACATAGGAGTGCTAATATCTCTTCAAGATCCTGATTTCCATTCTTTTGGATAAATATCAAAAGTGTGACTGCTGGATCATATGATAGTTCTATTTTTAATTTTTTGAAGAACCTCCATACTATTTTCCATAGAAGTAGCAGAATTTTGCATTTCCATCAACTGTTTAAAAGGGTCCCAATTTCTCCACATTCTCACCAATACTTGCTGTCTTTTTGTTTTTTTGATGATAGCCATTCTGACAGGTATGAGGTGATACCTCATGGTGGCTTTTATTTGTATTGCCCTGGTGATTAGTGACATTGAACTTTTTTTTTTTTTCATTTACTTATTGGCTATTTGTATGATTTCTCTGGATAAGTGTCCATTTAAGTCCTTAGCCCATTTTAAATCAGGTTAAGTGTTTGTTTTTCACTATTGAATTGTAGGAGTTCCTTATATATTTTGGAGATTAACTCATTATCAGATGTGTGTGATGTGGTCTGACTGTTGGTGATCCCTTAAAATTCATATGTCGGAACCCAAATTCCCAATGTGATGGTATTAGGAGGTGGGACTTTTGGGAGGACTTAGGACCCCTCATGAATGGAATTAGTGCTCTCATAAAAGAGATCCCACAGAACTCCCTAATGCCTCCTGCTACATGAAGATACAAGGAAAAACCTGCAGCAGGGAAGGGGAGCCCTCATCTGACTATGCTGACACCCAGATCTCAGATTTCCAGCCTATAAAATTATGAGAAATAAATTTCTGTTATTCATAAGCTACCCAGTCTATGGTATTTTGTTATAGCATAATGAGCAGTTTAAGACATATGGTTTGCAAGTATTTTTTTCCCATCCATTCCATAGCTTTCCTTTTTACTGAGTTGATTGTTTCCCTGATTATGCAGTTTTTAATTTTATATAATCCCACTTGTTTATTTTTGTTGCTGTTGCTTGTGCTTTTCGTGTCATATCAATGCAATCATTGTTAATATAAATATTGTGAAGATTTTCCCTACGTTTTCTTCTAGAAAAATTTCAGTTTCTTTCTTTCAAGTCTTTAATCTATCTTCAGTTGATTTTTGTGTATTGTAGAAGATGAGCCAAATTTATTCTTTTGCATGTGGATTTCCAGTTTTTTCAAAATCACTTGTTGAAGAGATTATCCTTTTCTCATTGTGTATTCTTGGCACCCTTGTATAAAAGATCAGTTGACAATGCATGGATCTATTTTGGCCTTTCTATTCTGTTCCATTGTTCCATATGTCTGTCCTTATTCCAGTACCATGCTGTTTAGATTATTGTAGTTTTGTAATAAATTTTAAAATCAGGAAGTGTAATCCCTCTAACTTTGTTCTTCTTTTTCAGGGTCAGTTTAGTTATTCATGGTCTTTTGTGGTACCATAGGAATTATTTTCCATTCTATTCTCGAATTATTTTTTCTATTTCTGTAAAAAATGCTATTGTAATTTTGATAGTCATTGCATTAAATCTGTAAATCGCTTTGGGTACCATGGATATTTCAACAATATTAAGTCTTTAAATCTGTGAACACAGAATATCTCTCTATTTGTTGTATCTTGTTTAATTTCTTTCATCAATTCTTTCTAGTTTTTGTATATAATTCTTTCACTCCTTAACTAAGTTTATTTCTACGTATTTTATCCTTTTTTGGTGACAGTATAAGTTGGTTTTGTCTCCCTAATTTTATTTTCAGATAATTTGTTTTGTTAGTGTATAGAAATACAACTGATTTTTTCCATTTTGATTTTGTATCCTGCAAATTTACTGTATTTGTTTATTAGTTCTAAAGTTTTTGTTGTTTTTGTTTTTTAATGGAGTCTTTATAGTTTTCTATATATAAGATCAGGACATTTGCAAATGGGAACAGTTTTACTTTTTTCTTTCTAATTTGTGTGCCTTTTATTTCTTCTTCTTGTCTAATTACTCCAGCTAATACTTACAGTAGAATGTTGAATAGAAGTGGTGAGAGTGGGCATCCTTGCTTCATTCCTCTTCTCAGAGGAAAAGCTTTCAGTCTTTTGCTGTTGAGTATGATGTTACCTGTGGGCTTGTCATATATGGCCTTTATTACGTTGAAGTAACTTCCCTGTATTTCTAGTTTGTTGGTGTTTATTATAAAAGGAGATTGAATTTTGTCAAACACTTTTTCTACATCTATTGGCACTATGACGTGTTTTTTTTTTTTTTTTTTGCGGTATGTGGGCCTCTCACTGTTGTGGCCTCTCCCATTGCAGAGCACAGGCTCTGGACGCGCAGGCTCAGCAGCCATGGCTCACGGGCCCAGCCGCTCCGCGGCATGTGGGATCCTCCCGGACCAAGGCACGAACCCGTGTCCCCTGCCTCGGCAGGCGGACTCTCAACCACTGCGCCACCAGGGAAGCCCACATTAATTAACTTTTTTATGTTGAACAATCCTTGCATCCCAGTGATAAATTTCACTTGGTCATGGTGTATGATTTTTGAAATGTGCTGTTGAATCCAGTTTGTTAGTATTTTGTTGAGAATTTTTGCATCTATATTCATCAGGGATATTGGCCTGTAGTTTTCTTTTCTAATTGTATCTTTGTTTGGCTATGGTATCAGGGTATTGCTGGGCTCATAAAATGATTTTAGAAATGTTTCATTCCCTTCAGTTTTTTGGAAGAATTTGAGAAGGATTGGCTTTAATTCTTCTTTAAATGTTTGATAGAATTCTCCTGTGAAGCCATCTGATCCTGGGATTTTTGTTGTTGCTGGGAGGTTTTGATTACTGATTCAATCTTCATACTAGTGATAAGTCTGTTCAGACCTTCTATTTCTTCATGATCTTTTTAAATAGATTGTATGTTTCTAGGAATTTATGCATTTCTTACAGCTTATCCCATTGGTTGGCTTATAATTGTTCATAGTAGTTTCTTGTGATCCATTTTATTTCTGTAGTATTAGTTGTAATGTCTCTTTCATTTCTGATTATATTTATTTGAGTCTTCTCCCATTTTTCTTAGTTAAGCTAAGGGTTTGTCAATTTTGCTTATCTGTTTTGAAAACCAACTCTTAGTTTTGTAGATTTTTTCTATTGTTTTTCTATTCTTTATTTTATTAATTTCTGTTCTAATGTTTGTTACTTCTTTCCTTTTGCTAACTTTAGATTTAGTTTGTTCTTCCTTTTCTAGCTCTTTTCGATGTAAATTTAGGTAGTTTATTTGAGGTCTTGCTTTTTTTTTAATATAGGCATTTATTGCTATGAACTTTTAATACTGTTTTTGCTGCATCCCCTAAGTTTTTTGGTATGTTGTGTTTTCATTTTCCTGGCTCTCAAAGCATTTTCTGTTTCCTTTTTGATTTCTTCTTTGATTCAGTGGTTGTTCAAGAGTATGTTGTTTAAGTCCCATACATTTGTGAATTTTTCAGTTTTATTCCTGCTATTAATTTTTATTTTCAATCCATTGTGGTCAGAAAAAAATACTTGGTATGATTTCAATCTTCTTAAATGTTTTAAGACTTGTTTTGTGACCTAACATGTTATCTATCCTGGAGAAAGATCTGATCATTTGATGCTGTGCCAGGGGCAGGTCCTCTGGTGAGAAGGTGATCTGAATCTCCCTACTGTCTTTTGTTAGTCTGATTTCACATTCTCCTGGGTTACAGGAGTCTATCACCTAATTTCTGGATTTCTCACAAAGATAATTTGTCCATAAATTGTTGCTGAATTGGTGTGTTTGTAGGGGCAAGAAGATTCCAAAACTTCCTACTCGACCATCTTGTTGACATCACTCCTGAAATTTCTTAATGACATATCCAGTGTGGATCTTAAGAATTATTTTGCTTGTTACTCAGTAGGCCTTCTTATTTTTATTGAATTCATATTTATTAAAGGAGAATTCACAAACAAGTTTATCCATTTTTGAAGAACATTTTGATAAGCTTTCACATACATATCGTTATAAATTTACCACTGTATCAAGATACAGGATATTTCCAGCACTTCATGCCTCTTCTTAATCCCCAATCTTTCATCTCCCATGACTAGAAAACACTAATCTTATTTCTGTCTCTATTGTTTTGCCTTTTTGAGAATGTCATACAAATGCAATCAAACTGTATGTAGGCTTTTGTGTCCTCTTTATTAAAATACTTTTCAGATTTATTCACATTGTTGAATATATCAGTAGTTTGTCCCTTTTGGTTTCTGTAATATTCTATTGTTTGAATGTACCATAATTTATTTATCCATCACTGACTGATGGACTGATGATCACTTGGTTTGCTTTTTTTTGATATCATATAAATAAAGCTACCATGAACACTTATTTACAGACTTTTGTGTGGGCATCTGTTTTGACTTCTCTTGCGTGAATAACTGAAAGTAAGACTTCTTGGGTCACAACATAATTACGTGTTTAACTTTAAATGATATTGCCACTTGTTTTCCAAAGTGGATGTACCTTTCTGTTTTCCCACCAGCAGTGTATGAGAGCACTTGTTCATCTGCATCAGCCCCAGCACTTAGTATTTTCTATTTTAATTTTATTTATTTTCCATTGTTAGACATTTCAGTGTATATGTAGTTATATCTTGTGATTTGGACCCTTTCCTTTCGAGGATTCACATTTCCTTCAGTTCAGAAAACTTTTCTTATATTATTTATTTGGCAATATCCTCCCCACTCAAACCCCTGCCCCCACCATCATCACCATTACTCCTTTCTAGAATTCCTTTGAGTCCAATGCTGGGCCCATTGGACTGTCTTCCATCTTTTCTCTCAAATTCTTCTCTATCTTTTTAGCTCTAGGTTCTGTGCCAGTTATTTGACTTAATCTTCAACCCATGTATATGTTTTTCCCTTAATTTTATCTGTCATATATATTTTTCAACTCCAAAGAAACTCTTCTTTGTTGTTTTATGGATTGCTTCTCATGGCAACTGATTGTTATTTTTTGATAGCAATGTGTCCTTAGATTTGTCAGGGTACTAATTAGAATCTGTTTCCTGTTAGAACAATCTATTTCTCCTAGAGTCTTTATTCTTCAACCAATTCATCGCAGTCTTCATCATGGTTTCTTCACATTTCAGGTGTTTCTGTGTTGTCTAGTCATATTTAGGAATTAGGCAAAAGGATGAATTTTTGAAGTTTTGTGTACAAATGGGTAAGGCATGCAGACCAACAATCTTTCCTTCTATTTTCCTCCCTAACAGCTCATTGCTCCATAGGAAGCAAAGAC
Organism: Platanista minor; assembly: GCA_004363435.1. Lineage (NCBI taxonomy): Eukaryota > Metazoa > Chordata > Mammalia > Artiodactyla > Platanistidae > Platanista > Platanista minor. The sequence continues at coordinate 48,255 of RJWK010004769.1, forward strand.
AAGGCCTACAGCTACTGAATTACTGTAGAAGGGAAAGTGGTACAGTTAATATTTATTAAGAATTAACTCTGTGCCTGAACACTTTCAAATTATAGCAGTAAAAACAATTAACGGGGGGCTTCCCTGGTGGCGCAGTGGTTGAGAGTCCGCCTGCCGAGGCAGGGGACACGGGTTCGTGCCCTGGTCCGGGAGGATCCCACATGCCGCGGAGCAGCTGGGCCCGTGAGCCATGGCCGCTGAGCCTGCGCATCCAGAGCCTGTGCTCCGCAACGGGAGAGGCCACAGCAGGGAGAGGCCCGCGTACTGCAAAAACAAAAAAAAAAAACTGAACAAACAAACAATTAACAGTTATATTATGCTTATAATCTGTCTGGCCCTCTTCTAAGAACTTTTCATATGTTAATTTCATTCCACTCTAACCTTGTCATGGATGCCTATTACTATTATCCCTCTTTAAAGAGGAGGACATTGAGGAACAGAGAGGTTAACTAATGTGTCCAGGTTTGCACAGCTAATAAGTGGCAAAGCTGTGTTTGAAACACAGAAGTTGGATTCAGTGTCTTTGCTCCTAAACAGTATGCTGCACTGACTCTCTGATACTGACTTTCTCCCTGAATCCTTTCAATAAACCTGTGATGTGGGTATTAAAAATGCCACTTTGCAAAAGAGAATGTTGAGGTCCAGACAGGTTAAATGAAAAACCTCATTCCACAAGTCTCAGGCATGGAAACTGACTATGAAGCTTAGATTTGTCCAAAGGATGATCATTTTAAACACTTACAAATGAAGATTGCTTGACAATTAAATCAACGTTTTTTTGAACCGGAGTAACATTTGAACTCCATATTTTGGTTTAAATGGTAAAAACAACAAAAAAGACTGTTACTAATGATCTGTACAAACTGTCTCTTTTACTTTGGAACCAACAGTTAAGATCTGAAATATCAGTTATATTGTTTCTCAATAACACAACGGATCAATAACCTTCATTTGGTGTTCTTAATTACTGCATGGGGGTTTCCACAGAAACACTCTGAAACAGATCTTGCGTATTAGTCTCTGCACACAGTTCTTGTTCCTCACAACGGAGCAATCAGAACCTGATTAATGTTAGCATTACACTAACTGCTATCTAATCAGTTGACAAAATGCTCCTTTTGACTCTAGTTTCTGGGGTCTGTTTGTTTCAGATGCTTCTGATTGGTGTTTGCTATAGGAAATAATAAAGAAATAAGACATATATTATTCACTGAAGTGAATAAAAGGATTTTTGTGATATTCCCTCTGGCTTTGACAGAATGACAGAGCATTCTGTCAAAGCCAGAGGGAACTCAAGGCTTAAATGCAAACCACTGTGCTCCCCATCCTGCTATTTTTTGAGGACTAGAGAATTTAAACCAATCATCCAATAAGTAAAATATCACTATAGAATTCCACATTATGAAAAATGATACCACCAACTTGCCCAAGGTGGAAAAATGGGAGTGTGTCTGTTTCTTCTCTTCCTTGTATTCTAGATTCCTTCAGATCCTCAGACCGTTCTTTCTGCCCTAGTTTAAAATGCTGTTTACCATCTTTTTCTTCATCTATTTCCATGCCTTTATAGTCATCCATCCCAGCATCCATTTTACCTCCACCCACCAGTCCTCCACACTGTACAGGGTGATAATCCCAATACATAGTATCCTATCACCCACTTCACGTTCAAAATTGTCCAGTGGATCTCTGATGTGTCCACTAGCTCTACAGAGCCCCAGGGTTCAGTGAGGATGTCTCAGGGGTCCAGGTATGCCTGAGAGGAAAGCCTTCCACTTGACTTTTAAAAGAGCAGTTCTATTTTTATCTGCCTTATGTCAAGGGATTCTGAATCATATTTTATTTGCAAAGTAAAAAGGCCTGTAACTGAAAAGATTTGAAAACTACTGACCCACAGGAGGAAATACACATTCCATCCCACAACATACATGTATAACATACATATACAACATTCATCCTGTAACATACATTCCATCCTCTATTATACTATGTCATATAATAACATAGAAGATTACCTGTGAAGAGGTCCCTGCCTTCCAGTCAATCCATATTATGCTCCCTATTCCAGGGCATCTTTTAAACATTTAGGTTTATTCTGATTTACTTGCATCTCACTAGATGATCTATGTCTTCTCATGTCAGATCCCTACCTTGGCACATTCTGTTTCCTCTGCCTGAAATCTCTTGCCTCTGCTGGTTTGCCTGAAAGCTCCTATTTATTCTTCATGTGTCAGCCAAGAGCTACTTTGGGTGAAGAGTTTCTGATCTTCTAGCCTAACGCTGTCCAATAGAATGCGGTACAAGCTGGGAGTTTTCTATTATCTACACTGCCTTGTTCAGTAGACACTAGCCACGCATGACTGTCAAGCCCTTGAAATGTGACTAGTGCAAGTAAGGAACTGAATTCCTAACTTTACATATAAAATTGTTTTAATCATTTAAATAACCATACATGAGTAGTCACTACTGCTTTGGAAGAGCAGCTCTAGATAGACCTACATTGAGACTTACTTCCGTTACAGAACTTTTAATAAAAACTGCATCATAATTATTTATATGAACATTTTTTCTGCTGACCTACTAGCATCTGTAGGGACAGGGCTCTGTGTTTGCCTGTACAAACCTTTGTCGCTAGCACCTTCTCTGGGACGTAGTAGGGATTCTTCGAATGTTGAATGAATAGTTAAAAGAAAGCAGCGTTATCAAGTAGGAAATGCAACATATAAAGGGAAAATTACAAGGACTTTAAATCAGACACTCCTTATTTGGAGTTCAGGATTTTGCCGGTAGTTGGTGAATGACGTAGGCAAGTGGCTCGTCCCGAGTCTTACATTCTCACCTATTTAATGAGGATGATGCATAATTTCCCTTCATTAGATTTGTTGGGAGAATTAAAGGAGCTATGTATATGAATTAAATACAAGTTAATTAGGTAACATTAATCCCCTTTCAAGATTACCCACTATGTATTTAACTACTTATATATTTTGTCCTGAAGCATATTTATATCACCTGAAATTCAAAATTCTAATGATAGAAATGTTTGAAAAATCCATACCAAGAAATAGCAGATTGTAATAAATACAAACAGCCAAAAAAAAAAAAAACTTTTAAAAGAACTACAGCTGGTGAGTTGCAGACGCAAGTCAGCACAGGTGTGTTCTTAACTTCAATGAAACCAAATCCACCTCTACTTGGGTAAAAGTATTTGCAGAAATTCGCCAAGTGACAGGTGGTGAGCTACGCTAGCATGACTAATGGTGGAAGAAAAGAGAAAGGCAGAGGGAGAGAGGCTGCTGGTGGAAACACAGTGATTTATTATTTACTGGGAAAATGCAGGTTCAAGAAGTATAGGGTCTTGGCTGACATCAGTCCTCTGAATCAATTGAAACAATTTTATTTGGGTGAGCTGCAGCCAGAAACATTTGTCCACCTTTGTCATCACTTTGTATGCCTAAACACAAAATGAAGTGAAGGCTGCAATCAGCAGAAGGGAAGGAGGCCATAAAAAAGTATTAGAGTTTTGGCATATGTATATGTAGAGAGACAGCAACCCTGAAAACACTGTGATGATGTACATAAACAAACACAAAAATACATGTATGAAAATAACCTCATTTCCAAATCAAAGCCATGAATTTATCACAGCACACTCTAGGGGCAGTCTAGTGATACTTGCTTTCCTACAGCTCCAAACCAGATCCCTGTTTGAAGTTTAAGCAGATTCCAGTTTAGGAAACCTTCTGTCATTAATCAGATTGAGGCATTAACAGTAAAGCAACTTTGGTAACTTATAATTATTATTTAATTATTGAGCTTGAAAGTTGATGGACTCAACTGCCAAATATGCAAAACTGAAAAACTACACATTCGTTTCTCAGGAAGTTTTTCTTTCTTTCCATTTTGTGACATTTCTCTTCCAGTTTTAATCTCTTCTATGGATCAATGTTCATCGTGAAAGGACTGAAATCCATTTCTTTATTGTTATTTTAATTCTTTATCTGAGGTTTGTTTTTTTTTTTCACTACACATGCAACTAAAACAGAGCATTTAAAAGGATAATAATCAGTGAAACTGATGTCAGTTCAACCTAAAAATGAATACAAGGATCAATTATCTTTTATATCAGAAGCTCTGCTAGGTACTGAGAAGGATACTCAGTAAGATTTTCTTTCCATCTGCAGTAGGCAGAATTTCTAGGTAAGGCCACCGGAATCCACACTCTCTCTAATCCTAAACACCTGTGAATGTGAGCTATCACACCCATGATTGTGTTATAAGGCAAAGTTGACCATAAAAAAGGGATAATACAATATCTTGGTGGGCCTGATCTAATCACATGAGTCCTCAAAAGCAAAGGACTTTCTCTGGCTGGTGGCAGAAGAAGATAGAGGTAGAAGCCACAGAGTTTCAAAGCATAAGAAGAAGTTGAGTTGATGCACCATTGTTGGCTTTGAAGATGGAGAGAGCCATGTGAGAAGTCAGGGGGACAGCTTCTAGAAGCAGAGTGGCCCTGAGGTGACAGCCAGCAAGGAAACAGGGAGCCCAGTCCTATAACCATAAGGAACTGAATTCTGCCAACTTGCATAGTTGGAAATGGATTCTCCCCAAAGCCTCCAGTGAACACCCAGGCTGGCTGACATGTTGATTTCAGTCTTACAAGACACTAATCAGAGAACCTAACTGAGCTCATCTGGATTTCTGACCTACACACTTGCCAGATAACAAAGAGGTGTTATTTCAAGCCACTAAGCTTATAGCATTTTTTTGCACAGAGTAGGTAATTACTACAGTATCCTTGCAGAACATAAAGTTAGCTTAGCAAGAAAGGAAAATGTCTGAGTAATAATTATAATGCAGTGCAATATGTGTTGATATAGAGAAAATTTGAAATGTGCATCTAGATGACATTTGACTTGGGATATGAAGAATGCATAGAGTTTGGCAAGTGAAGATAGAACAGAAATATTATCCAGGCAGAGGACATGTATCTACAAATAGCCAGTATCACAGACTGGTTCCTTGGGAAGCAGACTTGGAGATGGAGATTAGTGTGCAGGAATTTTTTTTTTTTTCCAGGAGGGCCCTGGGATCTATAGCTGTGGAAGGGAGAGAGAGGAAGCAGGACTTTACAGAGGGAGAAACTGAGCTGTGATTCAGCCCCAACAAAGTCTTCAGCCAGCCCTAAAGGGAGATAGCTCATCAGAGATGTCCTGAGTTGGGGAAAGGGAGCTGGGGCTTTATACCCTTGTGATGATTAACAATGGATGTAGGCTGCCCTGTGGAAGCAGGTGTGACCTTGTGTAAAGCCATCTTCTGTAACTGAGACCATTCCCAGTGAAGGATGACAACTAAGAGCTTCTTCTTTCATACACATTTCTGAAGTGGGGTCTGAGAGGCGCCCACGAAGGCATGGAGGAGTCTGCCCATTCAAAGATAAGTGAACAATTTAATGTAGGTGAGGATATGCAGAAAAACAGAGAAGCTTGGTAGGAAATTAGTCTAGAGAGATGGATGGGTCTCAGCTCATGGATGGGGTACCTTCGGAAGGTTTAGGAACAAGGGTAACTTGCATTTGTATTAGTTAAATGTTCTTGTGGCAGTGCAGGTAGAATGTGTGTGTGCTTTAAGGCATAAGGAAAGGAGAGAAAAAAAAAGTGAATCAAGGGATACATAGAAGAAATCAACAGAATTGGGTTTGAAATGCGGGGGCAAAGCTGGACTCAGGGATAATTTCATATATTTATAGTTTGCATTTATAATGGGCTCCCGTGATATTCTTGATTATGCAACTGGATATGTATGTTGGTGCCACATCTACTAAGCTAAGTAATAGAGGCGGAGTAGATATAAAGGTAAAGATAATTTCTGCCTTGAACATGTTTTTGAGGTGGTAAAGCTTGATATAAGTTGTAGGAAGTGGAACATTTAGAAATGAAATAAAAGAGGCAGGACCACAGTAGAGAGAGAAATTTGGAAGTCATTGGCAGGACCTGACACTTACTGAAGTTGAGAGAGGGTTAACATTTCCTGGATATAGCTCAATGAACAGGGAAAGAAAGTGACCAAGATAGAAACCCAAGGAACCCATATTTTAGAGGTGGTTCAAAAGCAAGAGGAGAGTGAAGAATTCTGAAGGAGTTTGAGGTGTAGGAGAATACAGAAAGGAGATAGAAAGGTTGAGGTGTAGGAGGAGATAGAAAGGTGGTCTCACAGAAATCAAAAGAAAGCAATTAAGAGAGTGGATGGTCAAGAGTGTCAAATGCTGAGCACTGGAGATATTAATGGTAAGCAGAGCTTTGACACGTCCATTAACCTGATGGAGTTTACAGTCTAATGGAGAGATGGACGTGAATTAAATAATTACAAGCACACGTGTAGAATATTACTGCCACGGTAAGGGCTGTGCATGGATACACAGTGTAGGATGCTATAATAGACCGTAGTGGGGAAGTCAGACTTCATTTGGCATATCAATAAAAACTTCTCCATCAGAGTGATATTTGAATTGAAATCTGAAGGATGGGTAGTATTATGGGCTGAATTTATCCCCCCAGAATACATATGTTGAAGTCCTAACCCCCAGTACCCCAGAATGTGACTGTATTTGGACATAGTGTCTTTAAAGAAGTAACTGAGTTAAATTGAGGTCATGGAGGTGGGTCCTAATCCAATACAACTGGTGTCCTTTTAAGAAGAAGAGATTAGGAGAGAGACACAGGCAGAGGGAAGACCATATGAAGATACAGGGAGAAGACGGCCATCTACAAGCCAAGGAGAGAGGCTGTAGAAGAAATCAACCCTGTGAACACTTTGATCTCAGACATCTAGCCTCTGAAAAAGTGAGAAAATACATTTCTGTTGTTTATGTTCCCCTGTCTATTGTACTGGGTTATGGCAGCCCTAGCAGACCGATACAGGTAAGAATCCACCCACCAGAGTGGAATGATGGAGATGTGGAGGAAGTCAGTGGCTATGCAATGAGTACCATAAATCGGACTTGATGGGAATGAATTGGATGTTGGGAAAGAGCGTTTGTTGCGTATGGTAACACGGATCGTGAAAACAGTTTACAGTGAGTGGTGGGCTGAGTCCAGGATGCAGGAAGTTGGGAAGTTGAAGAGTGGGTGAGAGAAGTGGAGGCTCAGATGAGAGTGTGGTGCATGCATTCAGGTGGTCAGTTGCATGTGTTCAGCATCTTCTAGCTCTCAGGCATGGGGACTGCACTGCCCTTGTAGAATAGACAGAGGCTGCCCTCATGAAGCTTAGAGATTATTGAGGAAGCCAGATGTTGTGCAAGCAACTATGCTAATAACTATTGACTGATGGATTAAGTCTTTTGAAGGAGAAATATGTTATGAAAGCATATAATCATGCAAGAAAGTAGATTGGGCTATAGTATGGATGATTATTGCTAAGGAAGGGATTTTAGGATAGGGACAAATATGATCACTGAGATAAAGGGAAGAGGGAAAACCAGTAGGTGATGTCAGGGTGGAATGGGAGCAGGAATTTGTAACCGTGAATCTAGCACATCCAATGTCCCTGTGGGAAGGAAGATCATCTGAGCAGGCAGCAAGAGTGCTGACATTTATCACCATGGAGCCCAGCAGATACAGAGCCTGCTCTGACTGAGCAGCATTCACAACACTGTTCACCACAGCTTGTCTGGGGACAGCCATGCAGTCTTACTGCACTGCTCCAGCCAGGGGGCTAGCTTTGGGGATCTTCCATGATGGGAGAAGCAGTGAGCTGCTCAGACAGTCGAGAAGCTGCAGCTCTACAAGTTGGAGGGGCCACCTGCCAAGGCTTTGGGATCAGAGAGGGAATGTCTTAAAGTGACAGTGTTCATTCACTCAAAACATATTTAATGAAAGCCTGTTGGGGCAAAGGCATTATGCTGGGCTCAGGGACTCAGGTGGTCCCCAAGAGAGAGAAGGTGTTTGCTCTCTGTAGTAGGTTACATTATGCTCCTCCCTCAAAAGAGGATGTCCAAGTCCTAATTCCTGGTACCAGGAAGATGAAGTTATTTATAAATAGCATCTTTGCAGATGTAACTTAGCTAAAAGTTTCAGAATGAGATCTTGGATTTAGGGTGGGCTGTAAATTCAATGGCTGGTGTCCCTACAAGAGAAAGGAGAGGGGGATTTGAGACACAGACACAGGGGAGAAAGTCATGTGGGGCAGAGAGTGGTGTGGCGCATCTACAGGCCAAGGATCACCAAGGACTTCCTGCAGCCACCAGATGCTGGAGAGAAGCCAGGTAAAGTGTTGCCCTCAGAGCCTGCAGAAGGAAACAACACGACTGACACTTCAACCTCAGACTCCTGGCCACCAGGACTGAGAGATAATACATTTCTGTTATTAAAGCAACTCAGTTTGTGTTACTTTTTCTAGCAGCCGTAGGATAGTAACACACTCTCTAAGCTCACTTTACTGGTGACGACAAATGAACAAATAAATAAATGTCAACTCAGGTACAGATCTTTGATGTGTAGATTTAAAAACTAACCTACGGAAGGAGATAGAGGACCAAGTAGGAGGGACGCATACTAAGAATGAGATACTCAGGGAAGTGTCACCTCTAAGGAGGTGACATCTGAGCAGACACCTGCAAGGTGAAAGTAGCAGTTCTGGGGAAGACATTCCAGGAGGAGGTGAGAGCGTGGACATGTGTTCTGAGTGCAAGAGGGACAGAAAGGAGTGTGGGGCCAGAGCCCATGAGGAGGCTGGAGACAGGTGCCAAGGCACCTAAAGGCCATGGTACAGAGTTTGTATTTTATTCTTAAGAACAAAGGGTTATAAATAAACTCAAAATGGATTAAAGACCTAAATGTAAGGCCAGACACGATAAAACTCTTAGAGGAAATCATAGGCAGAACACTCTATGACATAAATCACAGCAAGATGCTTTTTGACCCATCTCCTAGAGAAATGGAAATAAAAACAAAAATAAACAAATGGGACCTAATGAAACTTAAAAGCTTTTGCACAGTGAAGGAAACCATCAACAAGACCAAAAGATAACCCTCAGAATGGGAGAAAATATTTGCAAATGAAGCAACTGACAAAGGATTAATCTCTGAAATTTACACACAGCTCATGCAGCTCAATAACAAGAAAACAAACAACCCAATCCAAAAATGGGCAGAAGACCTAAATAGACATTTCTCCAAAGAAGATATACAGATTGCCAACAAACACATGAAAGAATGCTCAACGTCATTAATCATTAGAGAAATGCAAATCAAAACTACTATGAGATATCATCTCACACTGGTCAGAATGGCCATCATCAAAAAATCTAGTAACAATAAATACTGGAGAGGGTATGGAGAAAAGGGAACACTCTTGCACTGTTGGTGGGAATGTAAATTGATACAGCCACTATGGAGAACAGTATGGAGGTTCCTTAAAAAACTACAAATAGGGCTTCCCTGGTGGCGCAGTGTTTGAGAGTCTGCCTGCTGATGAAGGGGACACGGGTTCGTGCCCCGGTCCAGGAAGATCCCACATGCCACGGAGCGGCTGAGCCCGTGAGCCATGGCTGCTAAACCTGCGCATCCGGAGCCTGTGCTCCGCAACGGGAGAGGCCACAGCAGTGAGAGGCCCGTGTACTGCAAAAACAAACAAACAAACAAGCAAACAAAAAAAACTACAAATAGAACTACCATAGGACCCAGAAATCCCACTACTGGGCATATACCCTGAGAAAACCATAATTAAAAAAGAGTCATGTACCAAAATGTTCCTTGCAGCTCTATTTACAATAGCCAGGACATGGAAGCAACCTAAGTGTCCATCAACAGATGAATGGATAAAGAAGATGTGGCACATATATACAATGGAATATTACTCAG